>CBVK0102732919.1:0-12823 GCA_900067695.1 Picea abies
TTGGATGATAATGCTACATTGATATAACACTTGGATTATATGGTTAAAAAGGATTAAATTTATCTATTACTGATTCACCCCCCCTCCCAGTAATCCAACAATATAATGGCGTAAATGTTGGACTGCGTGAACAACATCCAAAGCTATCTTTTCAACATGAGAATAATTGAGATCAAGACTGACTAACATTCAACTAAGATAGTAGATGACGTGCTCATGGAGATCATCATCCTCTTGAACCAAAACCATACCAATCGTCTCCTCAGACACAGTGACATAAAGCAAGTAATCCTTACTGTAGTCAGGAGACTTCAGCAGAGGCGTCGATACCAAGGCTTTCTTCAAAGCATCGAAGGACTCCTCGGCTCGCTCATCCTAGATAAAAAGGGTGTCCTTTTTCAAAAGATGCATGAAACCCTTAGTGATATTGGCATAGTTTACTATAAACCAACGTAAAAATTTAGCTTTCCCCTGTAAACCTTGAAGTTGTTTAACAGTGCACGGGGGAGGTAACCGAAGTATTGATTCAACCTTTAATGGATCTACCATGATCTCGGTCTCAGAAACTAGAAATCCCAAAAGACGACCAGACCTAATTCAAAATATGCACTTATGAGGGTTCAAACAGATTCTATATTAACGAAATCTTTCAAAAATTAGTTGAAGGTTCTTAGAGTGACCCGCTCTCTTATGAGAGTGAGCAACAACATCGTCAAGGTAAGCTTCGACTATATGCTTAAGATCATGGAATGCGAAGGTCATAGCACATTGGAAGGTTGCTCCGACATTTTTAAGGCCGAAAGGCATCTTCTGGTATGCGAAAGTACCCCAAGAAAAAAAAAATGTTGTCTTGTGTTGATCCTTAGGTTTAATTTGAATTTGGTTATACCCTAAAAATCCATCCATGAAAGAAAGCACTTCACTTCCCGCACACTCGTCAAAAATCTAATCGATGAAAGGTGTCAGTAAGTTGTCTTTAGGACATGCTTTGCTCAGGTCATTAAATTCCATGCATACACGGATGGTACCTTGCTTCTTATTCATAGGAATGGGATTGGATACCCATTCAGTCAAAGGAACCAGGTAGATAAAGACAACATTAAGTAGTTTCTCTACCTTTGCCTTAATAGCAGGAGCCTTCTGGGGATTGACAGCTCTAAGACATTGTCAAATAGGCTTAGCATTCAGATAAATAATAATCTCATGCTCAACAATACGAGGGTCAATTCCTGGCATCTCTTCTTATGACCAAGAAAATACATCTCGAAATTCCTTGAAGAGCTCGGTGTAGATCAGGATTTCTTCTGGTGAACAATCCACACCGATATGTATTTTTTCAATCTTTCCAGGGGTACGAGAAATATCGATCATGACGATAGGATAGATACTCGCCATGTTTCCTTCAGCATAAATATCATGCGTATCAAGTGGAACTACGACGTGATTGACTATCTCGCTCAAAGTAGACCGAAAGTCATCTTGTTCGATTCTAGCAAGCTATGGGAGAAAATAAGAGCGATGATGCATATCATCCCAAGGTTTGTTAGAACCATTCATGGCTTCGATTATGGCTTCATCCAAGGGAAAAGCCTCATTAAGGAAGTAATGTGAAAAATACAACGAAGTTGCCTATACGGGCTTAATAATAGGATCCTCCTCGTCCGTCGGCGAGGTAATAGGATCGGGATCGACGGAAGAGTCAAGAAACACTTGATACGCGATCTCCACTATCGATAGAGGCATGGCCATTCCAGCATGTGACTGAACTTCACAAGATGAAGTCGAGGAAGGTAGGGTCCAAGGATCGTTAAAATAGGAACTGTGGAAAGGAACGAACCTCTCTGATGACACGAAACTACTGGACATGGCATAAACATGGTGAATCAATGCCATGAAGTTGAAGGTACCCATAAGGGATGAACACATCCTGACACCAATATTCTCAGTTGTCAGTTGATAATTGTCTACCACGGGGATCGACGGTCCAACAGATGCATTGGGGCTAGCATACGTAAAGGATAACTGGTCGATCGTCACGATCTTCCCATCAAGTGGGAAAAAAAGAGTGAGGAAGATGGACGATACAATGAGAGTCATAGCATAGGTCCAATTGCATCATAGTAACAATTTATAATCAAGAGGCACATCAACTACCTCAACATCCACCTCTACCATCTTCCCACCTAACTGGACTAGAAAGGAAAGAAGAATACCATGAGGGTAGAAGGAATGACCGTCAAAAGAAGTCGACATGATCAGTGATTGAGAAAGATTCGGAGAGCTGATAGATTTCCAATAGATCAGGGACATCACACATGTAGTATCACCTTCATCAACAACCGCATGTTTGATGGTATACTTTGAGTACCCCACATGGATTTGGAATTCCACATGGTAAGGAAAGCGAGGCTTCACATCCGTGACGTCAAACTTGATAAATTTCGAGCCACTGGGGTCTAGAGCTCCTAGCGTAGATAGAAAGGAATTCCTCTACGAAGGAAACTTTTGGAGTACCTCTAGAGCCAACATCGCACAAGGGGTTTGACCCAGATCCTCAACAATAGAGTAATTTTGGGCGGCTCTGGCATTTGGATTGTGGGTAGAGTGCTTGAGTACTCCTTTAGGAATACAAGGCGGTGGCTATGTTTTTTAGATCTATAAAGTCGTCTTTGGAGGAGGAGGAGGAGATTCTATACCAAGTATAGCTTGTGAAGAAATATAATCATGATAATGGAGGGCTACATTAACCTCAGAATTGACCATATTGATACACAAACGGTCGTCATCTTACAACGATGGGATTTGACTCCCACCGGCCGCATTTCTAGCATTTGAGGAGCTCAAGGCCATGTGTTGGTTATGTGGGGTCAACATGATGGGCGGTAGAGATAAGAGCCTCACATCTTTCACAATTTTGGGGCATAAATGAGTAAGGTGATCGTCCGTACAAAGATTACAGGGAAATTTCATCTTACGCATTTATTTCTTTCCCTCTCCAACATTATTATTTGTCTTCTCATTATTACCATTGTCCTTGGGTTTATTATTATTTTTCCCACCCTTAATATTATTATTACATCCTTTCTTTTTATTCCCACCTGGTTTTTGGTTACCATTTGGGTCGATCAACGATTGCATAGAATGTACATCTACCAGTTGAGTGGGATTGGAAGACATAGACGAAGTTGGCCCTCCTGTAGACTAGTTTAGAGAAAAATCTTTCAAATGGCTTATCACCAATTCTGTGGATTTTACATTGGTGGAGCCTATAATTCCATCAACATGAGGTCCGGGCTTTTGTCTAGGGTCATAGGTTGACCTCGGTGCATCCAAAAGAATGTGGTATAACATCCCAAACTGAGCGTATATAATATCTAATTGTTGGTCTTTGAAGATTGCTTCTTCCTCAGTTGTAACCCTGGATGTAGCAACATCCTTCAATATAGGAGTCTTTAAATACTTAAGGAACCATTCTAAAAGAAAGATAAAGGGTATGGAGGTCTTAATAAACCTCTTTTGTCTATGCCACTCTTGGATATGATCTGAGATATGAGTGGTTGTGTCCTGACGTAAAGTCGACAGAAGTTCTAGGCCAGCATCGTAACGAACCAACAATTGGAAGTGGTTAAGGAAGACTAACACCATCTGACTAAAGGTCCCATATGCCCCCCTACGTAGCTTGATATACCATTTCGCAGCGACCCCAATGAGGGTGTGTTGAAATAATCTTAACCGAATTGAATCGTCATTAAGGGAATTCGAAGAGCACCATAGGTGAAAGGTGGTAACGTGATCACCAATATCCTCACCATTCTTACCTTCTAATTTTGAAATGTCTGAAGGAAGCTTGGTCGGGACGGGGGGCCATGTAGGATCATGACACATAGGGTCGTTCATCAACTTATACAAGTATGGAAGATTAAGTGTGGCCAAAAAAGGGAGACAGGGTTGTGTCATATGGCCCCAAGCTCCCTAGAAATATTGTGTTTGAAGAATTGCAGCCCATCCAGGGTTCTGGTAAGCACCATGGCCTTGTCCGAGATTCTAAGACCCTCCTCCAAGATGATTCATAAGAGGTTGGTTGGGAATCATTCCAGTAGGAATGTTTTGATGGGGGTTATAAAAGTTTCCCCCAGTCAAAGTGGCTCTGGGTTTGGGGTTTCCTAAGGTGTGAAACTGACCTCCTCTGGGTGTGAATCCAGAGAATAGAGGTGGATTCATCATGCCAAACTTGTTGGTCTGAATCAGCACTGAGGAGGTGAGGGTATAGGACGAAACTTGAACATAATAATTTCCTCCAGGTTGGTTTGTCCACCCAGAAGCAAGAGGATTAGACTCGGGGTTAAAAGAGGGAATGCCTCCCATATTAGGAGTCATTTGAGGGATTTGAGAACCACCAAATGAAAATGGAGTATAATTAGGGGTTGTGCTCCCAAGTCCAATGCTAGCATTAGGGCCAGCAGCTGGGATGGATCTTGAAAACTGTGAAGCAAAATTTGGCATACCATAGGAAAAAGGACTAGAGGCCATAGGGATGGACTGAACATTATAGCCCGGTGAGTGACCAAGAGACCCAAATGGGTTCGAGGCAAGAGATTGATAATTCACTCTAGGATGGGTAGTATTAATGATAGGTGCCTCCGACACTACAACCATTGTGGTTGCAGGAGTCGAAGGGGTGCCCTTAACTATATTAAGTGTGGGATTCGAAGGGCTCCCACTACTCTGATGACTTAGTTCAGTACTCATCCTTGTAGAATCACAAGTCTGAAAAGTGGAGGTGTGTGTACCACGTCTAATAACTCTACACCTTTTAGAAGGAAAAGACTCGAAATCCTGTGGTAACTATAACAAGCGACAGGACCGGCAGGGATGCTAGTTCGACTCCATGATGACTTAAGACTCAAGATACAAAAATAAATTCTAAGGCTAACTAGTAATCAAAGAGCGCACCAAAAATAATCAAACAACCAATATGCACACAAACAAGGGAAAGTGGATTAAAGGGCCCTCCCTCCCTAAAGAAGGTATGTCTCTCCCAATAGGGGCCCGAGACTCCCTACTAAATATCGGAGGTAACATAATCAGTTATAAGGGCCCTCGTGGGCTTAACAACCAGTCAGTAAGATCCCCCTGGAGAGGTAATCCTCCATAAAGGTTGTGTGTTGTACAACCCTTATATTACCCAGTGTACCTGTAGAATAACCCCTGCAAGTAACCTATGTGGCACCTAAGTCAATAAAATAAGCAACCAATGTATAACCGATGCATAGGCGAGCATTCGTAAGTCAGGTTCATCGTATGGGCAGGGTAGCAAAGCCTGAAACCTTTAAAGCACCGCCTCTCATGGAGGTAAGGGCACTAACAAGATCCCCAAATACGAATAGATCCCCATAAATATCTCTGATGCTAAGAAGGTATCAAGGGGATATCCCTTCAACCAACCTCGGGTGACCTCATGATTAACTCTGGTGTAAGCGGAGCCTCCTAATATTACCGATTATACAATGGATTTCTCCACTCCCTTAGTCAGACACATGTGTTGATTTAATAGCCTTGGAATAATATACATACATAATAGCCTTTAATTAATAGTCTTTAATTAATAGACTTGGAATTAATATACATAAAAAATACGTCCATGGAATAATAATTCAAATATTTTCAAGATATCAATTGGACAGGAAAATAGTATTTCTATTAATATATTATCAACAGAGGTGAAAAAGTTACAGACCTTTGTTTCGGCACGGTTCGGAGCCGAGAAACTAAGTTCCTTCTAGCTGGGCCTCCACTACTTCAATCCTCCACCAAAGGCAAGCTCATAGAAGAGAGACAATGAAGTTCTCAATCAATAAGGGAAGAGCTTGGGGGTTGAACATTGTGTTCAGACTTAAAGGACAAAGGGATGTAGACTCAATATGAAGTGAATAATTTCTCCAGAGTAACTTTGCTCTCAAAGTTGAATTATTTCTCCTCCTTTCCATAGATCAGAATTGACCCATTTATAGCCTTCACATGTAACTAAAAGGCCGAGTCAAAACATTTCCAGCATATGGAAGGCCAAGGATCATTGATCTCCTGTCGTGACATGGAAACCCAACACCATTTTTCATTTTTGGGCACAAATGTCGATGTACGCGGGATGTAGTGGTGCAACCTGTGTATACGCATGTTGTATAGTAGGAAATGTGCGTATATGTGGAAAAAATGTATTTTTAGCTCTGTGATTTGCAAAAAGGGATGAAAAGTCTACATAGGGAAACGGGAAAAGGCCCTCTATGCAAGATTGCATAGGGTGAGGCAAATCTTGCTATAACAATCTCAATATTTGTAGGATTTGTAGCCAATGATTTGCATGGATATGTAATCTTTTTTGGGAACCAAGTATTTATGGTTTTTACTGTTGTAAAACCTATAAAGAGGTGTGTTGTAAGGCCGTAAAGGCTAATCCTGAATCTTTAGATGATGAATGTATAATCTCCAAGAGTCTATAATTTAGAGGTTGTTGGTCATGCAGATGTAAGTCGAATTGGCTACAGGGTTTTTCTTGCGTAAGAAAGAGGGTATGATGTCGATTTTGTCTTAGTTCTAGATCAATGTTAGACATGTAAACTTTTATTCAGATTGAATAAGACAACAAGAGAGAAGAATTCTCAAGAAATGTTGGTTTTCCCGATTTGGGTTTCCAAGGTAAAATCTCTGTGTATTGTGTGATTTCTTTGTCATTTATATTCTTGATTAAATTCATCTTCTTTTCTGCTAGGTTTAGAGTGGAAGTGTATCTCATTTCTTGAAATCTATCCCCACTATAGTTGGCCAATAATAACCATGTCGAATGATTATGTTCAAGCAGTTACAGCAAGTGAAAATGTCCACCACAAACTCCATTATGAAATTCTTGAAGTAATTCCTTGGAATTTGGACAATCTAAACATCTCAATAGGATTCCATTAAAAAAAAATTGGAAAATAACTCCTGAGACTAGTACATATTGATTAGTTTTCATCTTCAAAGTTATCCTTTATTTATAAGACATTCCAAAACGAAATTGGCCCGATTTTAGATAGAATATTATGTACTTATACCATTCAGATGTTGCTAAACTCATTCTCTACATGACAACATCAATTGTATTGGGACGAGAGATATTTACAACTTCAATCATGAATTTACATAGTCCTTTCCCCTTGACAGATTTACTAGGTATAATATATAAATCATACTCTTGAATATTTGCTAACCAATTTTTACGTCTACCCTCTCTAAGTTGTTGATTAAGAAACATATTTACTGGTGAATGTGGCACATAAGCAACGATGTGAGCTGACTAGATATAGATCCTGAAATGAGCTATTTCCTTGAAAAGGGAAAGAGCTTGTTTTTCAATCATAGAGTAGTTTAATTCATAATAATGCAAGGTATTACTCATTAAAGAAATTGGAATTTATTCTACTTTCTCATTCTTATGGGTGAGGATTGAGGCAATAGTTTTCTCTAAAGAAAATGAATATAATATAAATATTTTTCAAAGTTAGGACTGATAAGAATAGGGGCAATATTAATGGCATGTTTGATTTCTACGAAATCCTTTTAAATATCTTATGTCCATTCAATTTTTTTTATCATTTTCCAACAATTTATTTATTGGCTTGAGAATTGTAGCATAATATGGAACAAACCTTCGAACAAAATTTTTATTTCCTAAGAAGTAGTGTACTCCTTTTCTTGATGTAGGTGGATTTAGGTCATTTATTGCTTTAACCCTTTCTGGATCAATGCATATTCCTTCTTTTCTCACGACATGACCCATGAGCTTTCCTTATGATATGGAAAACAAACACTTTTTGGGATTCAAAGATATTCTATATATTCTACATATTCCAAAGAGTTGTATGAGATGTTTGAAATGGATTTCCCTTAGTTTTGAATGAACTATCAAATCATCTTGGTAGTCTGCCATAAATTTTTCAATTAGATCTTTAAAATCATGGTCCATTTCCATTTGAAAAGTTTCAAATACATTTTTTAGTCCAGATGGCATAAGGACATAGGAATATGTTCCCCATGGTGTAATGAATGTATTCTTTGGTCTATCTTCCTCAGCAACAAGGACTTGATTATATCCAGAAAATCCATCCAACCTAGACATTAGTGCAGAACCAGTGACATATTGCAATAACATCTCCATTTTTGGGAGTGGGTAGTTGTGTTTGATACTTGCTCGGTTGGTATCTTTGAAATAAACACAAAGATAAATTTCTCCATTCTTTGTTCTCACTACCACAGGATTTGAAATCCATTATGAGTGCCTGATTGGAAAATTATACCATCTTTTTTTCATCTTTTCTAACTCTATCTTCACTAAGGGCTTCAATTTGGAATTTATCATTCTCAAATTTTGCTTAAAAGGATTTGATCCCTCTTTGAGTGGTATAACATGTTGAAATATATACTTTTTATACTCCGTTAAATCATCATAAATACAAGAAAAAATATCCTGAAATTATTTGAGCAGAAGAGTATATTACTCTGTTTCTTCAATGGTGCAACTAGTACCAAGATTTTTGTATTTTGGTGAATCAAGTGCACCAATATTGATTTTATGTTTTTCTTGAACTTTTATAATAGAGGGTTCCTCTTTTGGATCCAATTTATTTGTTTGATCATCTCTTGTAAAAAGAGATTCCATACTGACATAATTCTTTGGAGGGACTACAATGATTTGATCATGATTTTCCTTCTGAAAATTTTGGATTTTTTTTGAATCATCTGATAGTCTTGAGTCATGGTCGGTAAAAAATCTTGCAATGTGCTCATCATTTTCAAAAACTTGCCAGTACTCTTGATTATAGGGTTTTGAAGGCTGGAGAATTTTCTTGACATGAAAAGTATTTTGATTTTGAGAATCCTCTGAATTGAAAAGAGATGCAACTAATACCAATGAAAAATCTTTTTTATTATTTTCTCGAGGAACAAAATAAATATTAAATGAATCCATAATTTCCCACACTCTCCCTGCATAGTGTTTCAATCTTTCTTTCTTGATTCTATATTTCTTCTTAATATGATTGATAACCAATTATCACCAATCACCACTAGATATCTAACTTGCATTTGAAGGGTCGAGATTGGTCCTTGGATCAATGCTTCATATTGGTGAGTCTTCAAAAAAAACTTTTTTTGTCACATTCCTATCCTAAACTTCCATAAAAAATTCCATATATATGAACTAGTTATATCTTATTTTAACTCTTTTTGCCATAAAATCATGATCAACTACAGAACATGTGTATTGAAGGATGTTAAAGATAAATTGTACATTTTATGCTTAATTCCATTCTTTTTTATGAAAATTTGATTTAGTTATTTATTATTCTAATGTGTAGCAATGAAATCTTTGATTATGTAGCAACTCAAAATATAGTTATGTAGCCTAGTCACTAAAATGGTTTTCTGCAACGAAATCATTGTTCTATAAGGACGCGATCACTCCAGGATTGAACCCTGACATATGGAAGACGTCAAATCGATCCCTAAAGCTCTTCCACCTATCATCTTAGCCCATGAATCCTCCATATTAGCGCAGAAGCAAAATCAAACCTTAAGTCAAACATGTACATGTGACGAAGTTGTGCAAGCTATTTTTCCTTTGAATTAACACGAGAAAGGAACGAGATTGTATTAGAGATATTCATGCATTATATCATGAATTTCTCTAATATGTTGATTACAAAGCTTAATCCATACATCCATGACTACTATTAAAATCCGATTCTACATATTTGCATGTGTAATTTGTTATAAACAGTTTGTGATATTTGTGTGATCTCGTTTTCATTGTATAAATTGTTAGTATTGTTTTTTTAATTCATTTGTGAGATTTCATATTTATATTCATTTATTTCATGGAATTTTTTTTATTTCTATTCACACAAAATAACTAACATAGCAGACATCAATTGAATAATTGATTATTATTTTTATAACAGGAACTCTCATTGCCATAGATTATTGAAAGAATGTCATTAATAGACTAGTAGATTGATGATCCGAAGTGTTGGAATTATCTATGTGTCTTTATAATTCTATTTCTGCATCATTAGAAAATATTTTGTTCTTTCTGCAGCTAAACAAAACCATGTTTCTGTATCCAGGGCAGTGAACATGTTTTCCTTATGCATAATTAGATAGATTAAAATACTAGTACATGCATATATTTTTCATTACACTTCATCAGTTTACCATTCCCATTTTGATGATTTAATGTAGAAGAGCTCATTAATTGAACTATCTGGAATTGTTGGCGTCGTTGTCAAGGAAATGCAAAGAGGAATTTAGTTTTTTCTTTCTTTTAAATGCACATAGGAATGAATTCATGGGAAGAGAGATGAGAATACGAGAGGTAAGAACTTGTGCATTCGCTATAATTAGGGCTATTGTGAGTCTCTCTTCAACCATTTAAAATCATGATAAATAGAATGCATGAATAGGAATAGAGATAATATACGTAGATTTACTAGTGGTAGGATTACACCAAACACCACTTCACCCACTCCATCACATTGTAACATCCAGTTCCACTGAGCACATTTTATATTGACTTATTCTTTAAGGACGCTTGCAAGAAAGTGATATGATTATGATACGTTATGATTTTGATTTGATTATGAGTTATATTGTGACATCATTATGATTTATATGTTAATTTCTATATGTACATATATTGACAGGTGTTATTGATGAGTTCTCTTGAGTGTGCAGGATACATGGCAGGTTGAGGATGTTGAAAACATCAACAGACTTCCTTGGAATTCAGATTGAGTCAAGGAGTGGACTTGTATTTGGTTTGAGTATTTGATTTGCACACATGTGATTTATATGATGATTTTAGTATGGATATTATGAATATGGATTATTGAAATTTTCCTTTTTAGTGGATGCAGGCTTGGTGACGCTTGCTAATCCAAATCATATAAGGAGTAAAGGGGCCATACACAAAAACCAGACAGATGAGGGAGAGGTGTGGCAGCGTCCCTGTAACAACCTACTAGCACTCCCGCTGTGAACTGAAAGCCTGGTTAATGATTACCTCATTCTGAGAGGTTCACGATGTCGTGAGGGCAGAATGAGACAGTCGTTCATGAATAATTATAAGGGGCATGCAATAAGGTGAAATTCTTATTCCTTATACAACCTTTAGTCTCTCACAAGGTCGACCGAGTGGAATGTTGACTCCAAGTGTTAGACAAACTTCCAAACTAGTAAAGGTGAGTGGTATCCTTGGAGCATAGAAGTGTGTATTGAAGGACATGTCGCGCAAACAAAATGGAGTCAATAAAAGTCTAGAAGCTCTAGAAAATAAAATAAAATAAAATACTTAGACCTAAATAGAAAAGAGCATGCAAATGATTATTAAATTTTAAACATGAAAATAACAAAGAGTCTAAGTCTAAAGAGGTTTGATTAAGTAAAACACAAAAATGGAATTAAGGGATTTAGAGTAATAAGCTAAGTATATAAAGTAATAAGAATAAAGTGGGTAGATGCACATGTGTGCATGAAAATAATAAATGGATTTTTAAATAAAAGAAAATAAAAACATGAGAGAATATATGGTTCACATAGAGTAGCATCTTGAGTCAATCTACCACTAATCCTAACTAAAAGAAGACTCATAATCCAACTCAAACTAAAATCTAGTTAGGAGACACAAATTAAATGAGAAAAATGGGAACTAAGGGACAACTAAGAGCAAAAATAGAAACAAATTGAGGAATGTGAGGGAAAATGCCTAAATAAATAAAATAAAATGAGAATTAACATGTGCAACTTGGGAAGAGTGTGATACATGTAGTGGGTGAATAATCGTTTAATTAAATAATTAAAAATTAATTATTTGTACATGAGGACATGTGTTATTGGAAACTTTTCTATAAAAAGAATTGGAGAAAGACAAGTTTTGGTGCTATTGTTTTTTGGAAGAAGAGTACCCATAGCATTGGCTGGAAGGTACCGATGAAGTCTTGTGATTGGCAAGCAGAAGCAAGGAGGACCTCGTACCAGTTTTCAAGTGAAGATTTCCGCCAAATTTAAAACATCTCGGATCACGGTATTTGTTGATTTTTCTGTTGTATTAACAGTTAGATTTGAGGTTACATACAACCGTTAGATTTGAGGTTATTATGTAAAACAAGAGGTTGGTTGGTAGATACAATACAAATTTTGGATTATACTTGATATCTGTTGATGGAAGGCAATTTTCAATATGTTAATCTGATGTTTTCGAATCTGTGCATGAGTTAGATTATGTGTATAAAATTCTGATCTAGGTCATGGTTTACATTTAGCCATTTAAGGATTGAATGTTTTATATTATGGGAAAGTTATAAACTTGTATTATTAGAATCTCTGAAATTAAATCCGGTGAGACGTGTGTTGTGTATGTACTGCATTGAGATTTATGCGTATATCATAGAATGGATGGTCTCCTTGGCATATTATAATACAGACATATTACTAAAATTTACGCTCACCAAAAGATAATTCGAGGAGTATTGCAAAAAAAAAGATTTGGTTCTGCAGAATGTTTCAACTGTTGGTATATTTTTGTTTCTAAATTGGTTATGGTTAACTGTAAAAGAAAATTCAAAATAATATTAACTGTTATCATTATTCAAAATAATATTAAATGTGCTTAATTATAATAAGGAAACTCTTATTAGTCCCAGATAATAAGGAAACTCTTATTAGTCCCAGCCTAAAGGACTGGGACTATAGCAATGAGTTAACCATCGAACCTAATTTTGGGTGAGATCGGAAG
>CBVK0102732961.1:0-13929 GCA_900067695.1 Picea abies
TTAGGTCTTCTTACATCCGCCTTATTCTATTTTATTGAAAGGTCTTATTAATATTGACCTTTATTACATCCGAATACATTGATCTACCTATGTGTGGGTTAGGACCTTAACATCCAATGGCCCGAAGAATTAAAATGCTCTTCAAAACCCCTTATCATGAGTTTCAGCACCCACAGGATGCTCTTTATGATCTCCCTTGTCGTATTGGGAAATCGGACCTCACACGATCGCAAGTCCTAAAACCACGGGATCAGGTCTCACAAATCCCCGAAACCCGATGGATATTTACCAAGGCTACCTTTGCTCTTGTCAGGAATTTACCCGTCGAAAAATCGGCACTCACGCTGTCATGAGATACTACTCTCACGAGTCCCCGACTCCCGATCTCCAATGGTACCTCTGCAACCCTTAGCTCCTCTGGCTAACTCCTTCATGTGTGACCTACTAGTCCACAGAACCACGATCCTTTCCCGTATCGGAGTTTCAGACTTCGTGAAACTGAGCGTAAAACTTACGCCCTCAGGATCTCCGATCCTCCAATCTCTGATGCCACCTGGCGCTAACTCCTGGCAAGATTGGACCTTCCAACACTTGTCTTGTTCTCTGGTGCCTATGGCCCACCCCTGTGGTGATCGGGAAATCGCGTTTCACTAGATCGTGATTCCTGCTGCACAAATTCACAGACTCTTCCCAGTCTCGATCCCTGAAGTGCGATGACACCTGTTCTCCACTTTAACGCTATGGTTGTGGGACCGTCGCGTTTCAAAATTTCGTGACCCCTCCTACTAGGGTTTTCTCGTCACCGAGAATCCTGAAATACCGAACCCTAATGCATGTATGAGTCCTTTTCTCTATGTCACCCCCTTCTCGAAGCTCTATCGGGTATCGCTAAATCCCAAATTCGACCTGCACAAGTTCCTTGTCACGGGAAACCCCGAATATCTAATGGGATGAACCCCGATGGCTCCCTACTCCTTGACACGTATTCCTTTCGAGATCAATGGATCTGATCCCCTCGGGAAATCACAGATCGCGATTCCTTCCTGTGAGAGTTCTACGCCTCTGGAAACTCTGATTCCACGATGAGCCCCTGGCTCCTTCCCTACACGCTAAGGCTTAAACCATGCGCATCTCCTTGGGATCTAATGACTGACAGGATTTTTCAATCTTCCTATGTGAATCCTGACCATCGATTCCTCCTCCTCGAAGATTTCTTGAGTATGGCTAAGTGTTCCTTCTCAGGACTTTCTCTCCAACATCTGTGCTTGCAACCCTACTCGAACCTTCTTCGACACAACCTCTTATGCTCTCTTTCAACGATATCATGAAGGTGCTATACCTCCTGATCTTTTCCACTCCGATTCTTTAGAGGAACTTGTGCGCACTCCTTGCGCTCAATATTCAACAACTTCCCAAGTGTTGGATCCTTCCGACTCTGCGCACTTCCTGCAACAGCAGTCTTCAATCTCCTTTTCTTAGATTGACAACTGAGACTTCTTCTTCAGCCTGCACACTCCTTGCATGGCTTCAACAACCTACTTCCACTTCTGGGTGAATGAGGACAACAGTTAAACTACTGAACCTTCATCAACGCACTCCTTGCGGATGAATTCAACTGCACACCTTGCAGGAATCTCTTGGCTCAGATAGAGAAACAATTGAAACTCATTCTCTCTCCCTTTCAGACTTCAGTTTGAAACATGAAATCACATGCACAGCATATACAAAGCAAATGCATAACCAGAAAACAAACATTCCTGAGCATAACATCAATACACAAAGAAAACAACACAAACCATGAGCTTGAATCAAAGCTTCCTTCTATTAATTCAAATGCATGTACATGGGTGTTCTTCATACAACATTCTCTGCTTGCTCTTTTCTTCTCCTAAATGCTTGATAATGTTACAATGATACAATGATGGTGTCTATATCCATTTTCCCTCCCATACTTTAACTATCAAATCTAGACTTAAACATCCTATCTACCAGCATTAAATCTATTAAATGCCTCCTATCTACTAAGGACGAGAGCGTATCGCTCAAAGTCCAATACAATATACAAAAGGATCTTTTCATAAATGCATCATTTATACATTGGCGCATCATCTTGAATGAGAATTCAAAAGTTTCGGCTGGAATTGTCCAGTTGTTCATTGCTTTCCATGCTGGCTCGCTTTTCATGGGCAATGCTCCTGCATCACTGTGTAGGCAGCTATGTAGATTAATAACAATTGTAATATTGCTGCCAACAATGGCGACATGCTGGGAGAAGCAATTATATTTGTAATATGAATGAATTCAGGTTAAATAAATCTAAAAGACTTCAAATCGAAGAACACTTGCAAGGTTATTTGAACATCTTTAAAAAAAAACAAGACGCAGCCTAGTTTCAGATACCTTTCGTTTAAAAGAATGAAACCTGGTGACAAACTTGGCAAAAGAAAGACACAGCGTTTAAGTTAATGTCTCTGATACTGTTGAGAGGGCCACTGCTACCAGCAGGAATTCATACCCTCGACAAGGATTTCAATTAACCCACTCTGATGTTTGTATCATATCCAAGAAATTTCAAATGAGAACAAAGGATGTTTATGGCCAACACAAAGTTCATATAATATCCAGCATAATCTTCACAATACACAGAAACGATATATGAAATATTTTGGTTTTTAAACTTAATATTTCCACAGGCCTTTAAATTTTTCTAGCAAACCTTCATCAAGATCTAAAAAATAGTTCATTAATAGAACCAATCTTCAAAGACGGGGAGACGTCATTGAGTTGCTTTCTTAAAGAGCAGGGACAACGTAAAGAGACCTTTTAAAGATATTCGTGAATACTTTCAAATGCAAATTGCAACCGAGGAATCGACTTTCAGACAAAAGACACCTTCAACCAGCCTATAATTTCAAAGGAGGATAGCAATAGATGTTCCAACAGTCTTTGAAAACTATTTTCGAGATGAAGCATTATGTTTCTCTTTGTCTGAGCTAGATTGTAATACAAGGATGTTCAACTCAAAATGACCGATGAACTAAAATAAAAACAAAACAAAACAACAAAGAAAAATTGGAAAGTAAAGAAATCCAAACAAAAAAAAATATGTATAGAAGGTGTATCTGAAAATATTATGAAAAAATCCCTTGGGACACTCAAAGAAAATATAAAAATCCTATTTGATGTAAAAGCAATCCTACTTGTGGTACCTTGGGTCAGGGTTGAATTAACGATTTAGATCTCTTTATTCTCCAATTAAGATTTTCATGACGATACTGCATTTTTTGAAAATAAATATTCAACGAAAAGCAAAGAGAAAAGGATAAAGCAGACTTCCCTAACAACAGTCATATTATGGTTCTCGTGGTGTGCCCACTTTCATTCATGAATGCATTATTACAAAGAGAAATAGTGAGGAATAAAACTAAAAGAAACCTATTCCTAACCCTACCCTAACTACTAAACAAATCAGAATACTACGTGAAGTCATGCTTCCAATGTAGCCATCAGAGTAACTCCAATCCTACAATGGAAAAAAAATCAAACATTACTAATAAGAATGGTAATGTATCAAAAAATGATAGAAACATATCACACTTACCTTCGTAATCATCATCTAAAAACAAAGTAAGCATGATCTTACCATTCCCTTGAATATTCTTGTTGTATGAATCCTCCAGCCATTGTGCAATCTTGTCATGATAAGGGTCATAATAGCATGGGTGAGTGTAAGTAAGTTTTAAAAAATTGTCAAGATTACGAGGAAATGAAACAACCATCAGCCAAGGCTAAAATGCCCCATCCTCCTGACAATTCTCTAAGTGTTCATTAATTTCTTCACATGGAGGATCTAAAAGAAATATGCCATGCCTACTTCCAAGATATTTAGGTAAAAAGAAAGAAAGCACAACTTTATCTTTATTATGAAATTTTTTTATATATGAATATTCAAGCCATCCTAAGATTTTGTCACAAAAATGAGGATGCAAACCATGACTTTGATGAAATGAATATATCAATGGGGAAATCATCATAAGAGGATTTGTGACATCAATTATATCATTGGTTTGAATGTTTTCTTTGATGAGATTGATCATTTGCAAATGTGAAGCATAAACATTAAGATTCGAGCTAATCAAAGAACGAATACGAAATGTAGAATGTTTGATCTCCATAAGATATAATGCATTGTCTTTTTCAACAATAAACTGTGTAAAATCATCTCGCAACTTGTCATTTTTCCATATGAGTGATGAAAGTGAACAAGTGTCAAATCTAACTTTATCAATGTTAGGTTTGGAATTAATTTCACCAAAATTGAGCATATTGAAAGGATATGATTGTGGGGGAAAAAAGTAGGATGTTGTAGGTAAGATTTCAAGTCCAACAGAGTCTAGGAAGAGATCAGGATATAAAAAATAAAAGGAATCAGAAATAAGCACATGAAAAGAATCTCTTGAACTACTATAATTAACAATGGTATTCTCAAGATATTTCTCTTTACTTTCTTTAAAACTCTTACACTATTTTGGTGATGAATTCCTCGACATAATATGATCATCTGGATTTGTCTTCTATGTGATAGATAATTCAAAATTTATGTGACAAATGTCTAGTCTTTCCTGTGGATAAAGTACATTTTGATGACAAAGGTTTAAAGCTTCTTCTTCTAGTTGTGTATCTTCTTCTCTAATCAGTTTCATAGGAGTATTAGAACATTAAAGATGATTTCCATCGCTTAAGTGTTCTTCAATGATTGATTTTAAATATTGATTAGAGTATGAGTTACAAGAATGAGGATATTCACCTTGAGCCAGAAACAAATCTTCTTCCATACTGGTCGAAGACTGAAAATACAATGATTCAAAGGAAAAACCAATTTGGTTGTCAATAAGAACCTGGTCAATAGATTATACCTCCCTAGCTTGTTCAACATTGTCGGAAGGATTCTTCTCATCTTACGAAGAAAATTGTTCTTGCAATTGAGTGATAGGATTTGCAATTGGTTCTTCGTTCGTGATTGAATATGACTAGATGGAAGGGATGCAAGAATCATAGAAGAGATTTAATGGAAATGACATGTCATTGAGATTAAATTTACAGAGGATATGATAGACTCTTGTCAAAAAGTCTTCCGAAGATGAATCGTCGTTGATTAGCGAAGTATAAAACTCTTCACATAATTGATCGAAATCATATATTTTAAAAGCATCTAGAAATTCATCTACAAATTGAAACCAATCAAAAATGTGACATGCTGGAAAGGATTCAAACCAATGTTTAATCCGACCTCTAAAAGTAAAAGCGAATAGTCTGCATAAAACTCTTAAATATGAGATGTCATGTTTGATGCATTTGCACCAAAACTTGTTAAGGTGGTCTTTAGCAGATGTATTGCCTCCTCCATCAAAGGCGAGTTTGGACAAGCGAGAGATTGTCTCATTGGGAACATCGGGTAATGAGAAGTGGAAAGCATGTTCCAACACAGTGATTTGCGGAGCCATGAGGAAATTGAATACATTTAAAATGAAATCTCCTACAGGGCCAACTTGTTAGTCGACCCTCCTTCTAGCACCATTTGTTGACGAGTGAAAAATGACCACTCATCAACTGGAAGAGTGAATCCGATCCGGGGTTTTCTAATTAACCCAAGCCATTTTGATTAATTCACTCCGGTGGGTTTAGCAGCTCCGTTGGCCGATCTAAGTCCTAAATAAAGTGAAAAATAACTAAAGGAAAAACAAAGATATAATAAATAACAATCACTAATAAATATACATACATCTAATATATATCTGTAATTTAACTAATTAGTACTTATAAAATAACTCTACTTATCATATGCACAATATATACAAATAATTCTATTTCTAATATATATATAATATGTACAAAATATGAATTTTAATCTAAATATGTGA
This sequence comes from Picea abies, assembly GCA_900067695.1. Lineage (NCBI taxonomy): Eukaryota > Viridiplantae > Streptophyta > Pinopsida > Pinales > Pinaceae > Picea > Picea abies. The sequence continues at coordinate 5,922 of CBVK0102732961.1, forward strand.
AAATCGAATGTAAATTGATTTTTTAAACAACAGTAAAGCTATTATCTAATATTTTTTATTTGTTTTCTTATAATGTTTATATAAAAGAAATCGAATATCAAACTGTCTAATTAAACAAAAGAAATAGTAGATGGTAAAAAGTGTTTTAACTACAGGGAACTTCTATATCTATTATACTAATGAAATTAAATAACAGACTGACCTGTTATCACATCCAATATCTGTTCAATGTGTAGCATCCAATCACCTTGTCTGACGAGGTAAACCTGCAACAGATCCTGAAATTGCTTCTAATAAATGTGAAGCAGTAATGATGGAATTCGAATGACAGAACACATAAGAGATACGATCACAACAATCTCATAATTTTACAAGAAGCCACACTAAGATAAATCTTGCTGTGAGAACTTGCATATAAACGTTCAATCAAAGATAAAGATAAATCTCTTAATTCAAGCTTGAACGAATGATTACTGTGTGTTAAATCTAGAACATGAAACATGGATAATATATAAACTTTTATCATACCACCTTGTAGTAAACCATGGTCCAGGGAAAGCAAATCATAATCTAATAATAAATTGAAATAAACATGACTTAAATAAAATAACAATACAGAAAAGCTAAAGTTGTGATGAGTATTATATTCCATTCAAGTCTGTAAATGAAAAATCCATAGTCTTGCCCCAGGCTGAGATGATGTCTTGTTTACAAAATAACATGCTTATATAGGTTCCAAGAAACAAAACTGTATCCTATTGATAATATCAAATCTGTTCCAAAAATATGGGGGATGTAACCACCCTAATTTCACTACATATCAAAAACTACCAACAGCCTAATTTATTTACTAAAAACACAAAGTTGATATGGCCGGGAGATCTCAACAATATCACATATCTTCTTGGAAATCATGGGATCCTCAATAATCCCGAAAACAAAAAAATGAGAAGGTTTTAGATATCTTTTCAATTGGTAAATCAAACCATTCAAAATTTTCTAACTAGCTACAGAATCTCATGGTTCTATAGCTAGTTAAAATAGCACATGCAATCTTAAAAAATAAAAGAAACTAATTCTAATAATAAAAACAATTTATCTAATCAAACTAAATATCCTACTTTAAAAACAACAAATTATTATGATAACTAATTCATACCTCAAATCACAAACATAATCATGTCAAGAAACTTTGGAATTTATGACAGCGGTGACTGTCTCTACATTTTTTAAATATCACATGTCCTGTAGATGTATAACTTGCTGATAGACTGGTTGAATATCCTTCGTATTGATCAAGGGTTCAGAGTAGGAGGCTGCGACACATGGTTGGATGGGTGAAAGGGGTGTTGTGGGATGCTAATGCATAGTCCTGGAGAGGTAACAAAAGTTTCAACACTTGCAAACAGACCAAAACGCTCACCTCAGCCACACAAAAAATATGATATTTGACCTCTAAAGGACGAGCTATATCTCTAGAATGAGCCAATTTCTGGGGAAACTGCCCATGAAGAAGGTAAAAGGGCTCATTTTGGTTCTAGGTTTTCAAGGGTTTGATCTAATTCAAAACTGTTTTCTCATAATAGCTCATGCAAAAACGTGTCTCTGGAAGGAAATTACAGGGTTAGCTTAGGAATTCTTTAGTTACTTCCAACTGCACATCACCTATATTTTCCCTGCATCCGTCGAAGGTCAAGGAAAACTCTTGGGCAACTCGAAGATTGAAACCCTTAAATATTTTGATCAATAAATGCTGACCGTTCCTTTCTAAATCGTCCATGGTGTTATCATATGATAGCAGGGTTTGGATGCCATTCGGCTCTACCCTTACCACTAGAGCCATGGAGAATGGAAGGGAATCAACAAAGAACTCATAGGTAGGGTTTGAAAGAAATCCACAGAGCCATAACCTTGAGCCTTACCAATACGTGTTGTGATAGTTTAAACGGTGGGTAGAGGCATTAATCACCATGCGTGGGAGAAAAATTGTGAAGCCCGAGACCATACTCGAGAGTGATGGTATCCTGTACTACATATGCCACCTTATCATGCTAGGACCAAAGTAGTTGAAAACATAGTGCATGCATTCAAGTTTGATTGCAAAGATAGGTGAGCTTGCAAAATCGAATTGCCAAATGTTTCATGAAAGAAATATGATTTAAAATCAAACTAAAATCAATGAAAATTGAAATGGTGGGGGTCTTTTTTTCATGCAACTGATGCTTTCTCTTAGGCATACTTAGAACCAAAGGATCACAAACAAGGAGAGAAACATGCTCATGGAAAAAAGTCATAATTCTATAATAAATCATAAGAGAAATTTTTCTTTAAAAACATAATGGTAATCCCGGTCACAAGTTTTCATGCTTACAGTCATGAAAAAAAAGTTTGAAAAGACAATAGGGAGAAGCGACGATTTGCAACTGTCATCTCAGAAACTATTCATGAAGGGTAATGAAATTTCATGACCCTGCGTAGGAAACTATGTAGATTAATAACAATTGTAATATTGTTTCCAACAGCTTGCAAATTAATCAATCTGATAGGGGTATTTTCATTACTCAAACAAAGTATATTCATGAAATGCTTAAGAAGTTTCATATGCATGATAGTAAACCAATTGGCACTCCTATGGTTATTGGTTGTAAATTAAGTAAATTTGATGAATCTGAAGAAGTTGAGCAAACAATGTACATATCTATGATTGGCAGTCTTCTATATGCTATAACTACAAGGCCTGATAATATGCATGCAGTTTGATAGGTTGGCAAATTTCAGGCATCTCCTAAAGTCTCTCATCTATTTGCAGTAAAAATAATTTTCAGATATCTTAAGGGGACAACAGAGTTTAGTTTGTGGTATCCAATAGGTAATCAGCTTGACTTACATGCTTTCACTGATGTTGATTGGGCAGGGTGTGTTGATGAAAGGAAGAGTACTAGTGGAGCAACATTTTTTCTTGGTGGATGTATTGTGAGTTGGTCAAGCAAGAAACAATCAACAATGTCTTTGTCTATTGTTGAAGCAGAATATATAGCACCTATAAATTGTGGTACACAGGTTATATGGATGAAACAAATGTTGGAAGATATACACATTCATTATAATACTCCTATTCCTATTTATTTTGATAATACTAGTGCTATCAGTATTTCCAAAAATCTTGTTATTCATTCAAAAACAAAAAACATTCCTATTAAGTTTCATTTTCTCAGAGATCAAGTTATGAACAAAGTTATTAAACTGGAATACATTGGAAAAAATGATTTAATTGCTGATATATTTACTAAACCTTTACCCAAAATTCAATTTGAAAGTCTTTGAGATCAGTTGGGAGTCTGTTCTTTGTAAGTTGACTTTATATCAAACTACAAGCTATCATAATCCAAAAATTCATATTGTTGACAATTGATTGTTCAGAGCTATTGTTTAAGGGGGAGTTGTTTCCAAATAAGCTATATATACAAATGCTTTCTTAGTATTTTGGTCAGGAGGAGTAACATATCAGCAAATATTCATTACACTTCAACAGTAATAAAGAAAGTTGAAAGAAATTTTGGCTTAAATGATCAATTCATCGAGGGAAAAAAACATGTTTGCAAAGACGCTCCTCAGCAGACATTCCTATTTATTGTGATAATACTAGTGCTATCAGTATTTCCAAAAATCTTGTTATTCATTCAAAAACAAAAAACATTCCTATTAAGTTTCATTTTCTCAGAGATCAAGTTATGAACAAAGTTATTAAACTGGAATACATTGGAAAAAATGATTGAATTGCTGATATATTTACTAAACCTTTACCCAAAATTCAATTTGAAAGTCTTTGAGATCAGTTGGAGATCAGTTGGGAGTCTGTTCTTTGTAAGTTGACTTTATATCAAACTACAAGCTATCATAATCCAAAAATTCATATTGTTGACAATTGATTGTTCAGAGCTATTGTTTAAGGGGGAGTTGTTTCCAAATAAGCTATATATACAAATGCTTTCGTAGTATTTTGGTCAGGAGGAGTAACATATCAGCAAAGATTCATTACACTTCAACAGTAATAAAGAAAGTTGAAAGAAATTTTGGCTTAAATGATCAATTCATCGAGGGAAAAAAACATGTTTGCAAAGACTTGTTTCTTATAATCAGTTCATTGCAGATAAAATTGACAGGATTTTAAAATATTTTGTACTTTCCTCAGAAATTTTCTGGTTTATTGATTCACACAGGTTCATGACTTGTTGATGTTGGCAGTGACATTATTTTATCTCAGACAGGGGGAGTATAATGGCTCATTTTCCATAGATGACAAAAGGGGGAGAATAGAGTAAGTTTAGTTTGCCATCAATGCCAAAGGGGGAGTTTGTTGGCATTGTTGTTATAAGTGTAGTTGTCATTAATGGAAAACATTATTATTGTCAGAGCATTTGGCAACCATTACTATTGGAAAAGAAAACATTGTTATTGGAAGAGTATTTGGCAAACATTATTATTGGCAGAGCATTTGGCAACCATTACTATTGGCAAAGAAAACATTGTTATTGGCAAAGTATTGGCAAACATTATTATTGGCAGAGCATTTTAAACAAATATTTTGTTAGCATTATGGAGTTTGTAGGCATTGATGTTATGAAAGGTGTAGACATATGCCAAATTGTTTTCACTAGCAAATCATTTTAAACAAAACTTTTGTTAGCATTATGGAGTTTGTAGGCATTGATGTTATGACAGGTGTAGACATATGCCAAACTATTTTCACCACAAATGGCGCATACCACAAATAGAGCATCACCAAGATGCCTGCACATACATATGCCAAATTGCTATCACCATGAATAGCACAGATACATGTTTCTCTGAGAATGCAATGGAATTCGACTATGTCATATAGGAAATCTCCTTTTTGTTTAGCGCGTGAGGGATTTAACAAAATCCAACAGTTATAATTCAATGGTGAATATGCTTTGATGAATCTTATCAAAGGGTAGTTGTGCATTGCATGGATCATTCAATCCAAGGGCAGTTTGTATAGTTATAATCAGTTAAAAGTATTAAAACTAATACTTGAAGGGGATTCAAATTGTCTTTGTATATATAACATGCTTGCCATGAAGGATTTGAGTGTGAAAAGGAAAGATATTGAAGTGGGAGTTGTTTCTCTTGGAAATAGAGGAGGAAATTTGTTTTATCTCTGTAAATTAACATGAACAGAAATAAAAATATACAGAAACAGTGAGAAGAAATGATGAAGACAGAGCAAAGATTAAGGAGAGAATACATATGCACAAATCAATGAATTAAAGAGGTACAATTCCAAAGGATTAATGCACAGGAGATTTCTCAAGCAACGAATTATGTTCACAGGTGCAATTGTTTTAATTTATGAATGAATAGATCTTAAATAACTTGAACAAGAAAAATATGCAAAGGATAGAGTTATTTATTTATTCTCAGATGATATGTGATGAAGGCCCAATTTTGTGAGGGTTTGATCAAAGTGTTGGTAGTATGGTTGTCATTACACCAAAACCCACAGGTGATTGGTAAACTCACCACCTCTAGATTTCAAGGATCCATGAGAGATGATTAGTCCCTTGTCATGATACACGTGGGGAGCACTGACTACTTGCAATTTCATGCAATAATCTCCCCCTCAGCACGAGCCAAGTGTGTATCAAACTTGTGACCTCTAGCTATGATACCATTTGTTGCTAGTATGACTGTCGTTACACCAAAACCCGCAGGTGATTGGTAAACTCACCACCACCATATTTCAAGGATCCATGACAAGCGATTAGTCCCTTGTCATAATACACATGGGGAGCGCTGACTACTTGCAATTTCGTGCAACCTTTTAGCCCGAACATGTCCCTGGTATCCCTGTGCCCCCTCATGTTTCATTACGGCCTAAAGTTTTCGAGAACGACGGGTGGCAAGAGATTGTTCACCCAACAGTCTCCCACCATCGTGGTTGGCCAAATTTGTCTCTACCTTCTCCTCCTCCACCTGTTAACCCAAATTTCCAAATTTCCCCTGCACACTCACTTGTATAGTCCTCCCACGCAAGAAAAAAACTTAAAATCGAATCCCACCATATGCATGATAAAGGAAAATATGTTGATGCCCCCTCTTCTCCTTCAAGTGATTCATCCAAATCTGTTTCATCCTTCATGCACTTGAAAGATGATTGTGTTGATATTATGGTAGCTGCGGGAGGTATTTACCTCCATGTGTAAACATGACAAGGATATAATACTCTAGGAAGCAAGAAGAAACCCTAATGAGTTGGATAATAACCCTATAAGACTTATCAGCTCAAGAAGATAATTTATATTAGGTTATTAGCCTCCAAGAGAAGAAGTCGCCTCCAAGAGAAGAAGTCGGCCAGAAGAAATAATAATATATTAAACAGATAGATACCCAGAATAAGAAGTCGGCCCAGGCATTTAGCCAGGAATACTATAAATACAGGGCACCAGTCTCTCATTTGTCACAGTTTCAGAATTACAGAGGAGCAACTGGTGTGCACTGTAGTGTCCAGTCTTGTGCACAGGTTTGAGGAGAGTTGTCGATGCAACTAGCAGTTCTGTTTTGGTTTGGACTATCTCTTGGCTAGGATTTGGAACATCTGATCAGCCTTTGTTGATGTGCTATCCTTGGGGAAAGGTGTTCTACCCTTTGTTTGGCTATCTAGCCTAGGGTTTGCTTTCAAAGTGATTCTCTGTCAAGGTTAAAGTGCTCGGAGGGTGGCTTCGGCCTATGTTTGGGTGACAATGGTATTGTCAATGGTAAAACGAGCACACATCTTTCATATTCTAACGGTTTATGGGCCCACACCTCCTTCATTCAGTCTAAACACTGGAAGGAAACATAGCCGCTAGGATATTGAGCTCGCTGAGGAACTTCCGCTAGGGTTACTAGCAAAAGCTTCTTCCAATACACTGTCGCTAGGGTTACTAGAAAAATATTCTTCCAAGACACTGTCGCTAGGGTTACTAGAAGGAGCAGTTGTAGAAACCCTAATCCTCTCATTAAGGAACCTTAAGTGAAGAGATTGACCTAATTTCCAGACAGATCAATGCGCCCTATCCTAGCGCATCTCCTGGTATTCTCAGTAAGCCAAGACATCAAGTTTGAGTTTGTGGTCAAATATAGGGTTTGACCAAGTCAAAGAATCCATGAATTATTCTATGAAGTCAGAGAACAAGTTAGATGGAGCCTCTAACTTCAGAGCATGGAAGACAAGTATTGACCTCATCTTTGCCAAGAATAAAGTGTTGGATATCGTGAAGCTAGAGTTTGAAGAAGGAACAGAAAATGAATCACATAACGTTGCAACTATGGAGAAGTTCAAAGATAGTGACATCAATGCCATGAGTATCATAGCGGATTCCATAAAATACCACTTGATACCCTACATCTCTCATCTTGACTCATCGAAGAAGATGTACAATGCCCTAACAAACCTCTTCTCAATCAGAAACATTGGACAAGTAATGAGTCTGAAGAATGAGCTCCGTGACATGAAGATGAATGATGATGATAGCATAACATCATACTTTATGAGAATTTCTCAGTTAATAGATCAACTACAAGCTATTGAAGAGATCATCTCAGAAAATGAGTTGGTAAGCATAGTATTCAATGGTCTTCCCAAGACGTGGGATGCATTTGCCACAAGAATGAACACAAGAAAGGAGTATTCGACATTTGAATAACTTTGGGCTTGTTTTGCTCAAGAAGAATCAAGGATCAGTGCAAAAGAGAAACCACAAAAGAAGTACGATGATCAAGCCTTCACAGCAAGATTCAAGAACTTCAGGAACAAAAGGAAGTTTGGTTCAAGGAGGAATCCAAATCAAGAGAAATACATTTCAAAAGTACAATGCTTCAACTGTTGAAAGTATGGTCACTACAAGAATCATTGTTTTGAGCCAAAGAAAAAGAAGGAAAAACAAGAAGCATCAATTGCCGAAGAAAAGGAACCTACAAAGAAGACTAAGCAGGATGGAAGAGA
>CBVK0102732978.1:0-11917 GCA_900067695.1 Picea abies
GAATTATGCATTAGATAGATGGTGTGCTTAATGGCTTGCAATGTCAGATATATGTGGATACACAGACATAGTCCTCTCGATATGTGGATAAGCATGCCTATATTTAGAGATATGCTTATGCACATAAAGAATTTTGCTCTCCTGGGTGGTCTAGCTGGACTCAAAGTCCACTCTTGAATCAAACTTCTAAAATGCAGTGAGGTACCCAAGAAAGGTGGGACAAGAGGAAGGGGCTCGCACTGCATGTTTCTGTGCAACATTCTGTTGTAAAAATCGGCAAAATCACGATTTTTTCCCAAAAAATCGCTGAAAAAATCGCCAAAAACTCGCGGGTCATTTGCAAAAAATCGTCTGTCTAAAAAAATTTAGAAAACCTGGCAATCTGTTTATTTGATGCTATTGTTGCTTTAAATGTTTCAAAAATTAAAAAAAAAAAGAATATTTTTGTATTTTTTTAAGTTTGCCGATTTTTTGCCGATGTTTTGCCGATTTTTACGAAACGTTGTTTTCTGGACCCCGGCAATTTTTTCCCCGAAATGATTTTTACAACATTGACTGAAATAAACCCTCCAGGATCGTGTTACCTGCTTACACAGTTTACATGGTACACCCACTCATAAAACAATAGCATTCCAATCTGTGAACTGGATGAGAAACCGCTTTCATACCATTGCTGGCAGGGAGCTTGGAATTCTGTCTGTCTGCTAAAGGTGCTGGACACACAAATTTCAACTCAGCATTGCACGCACGTCCAGATGCACCAACCTTATGTATCCTGGTTGCAAAGAAGCTGCTTGATTTAATTTTTCTCGAAGAATTATCTCCTGCCCCTCGCTTATTGCTCCTTAAGTGTACCCAACACCGAAGTAAACAGTATGGCTAAGGTTCCAGGTAGAAGGTACTACCTCGAAGTGGAAGGCAGGGCACTGTTGACAATTCATATTAGACAAATTGACTAGATTATTTTTCAACAAGATTTATCTAGTAGTTATATTGAGTTGCCTTCGACATTTTTTCCATTGTTAAAAGAGCATAAGCTACACAGAGGGTATGTATATCTTAAGTGTGTACTGGAAACATTCTAGGCACAATCTTTTCTACCATGACTATGTTATTTTTCGACAAGATTTATCTAGTAGTTCTATTGGTCTTGCCTTCGACATTTTTTCCATTGTCAAAAGGGCATAAACTATACAGAGGGTATGTATATCTTAAATGTGCACTGGAAATATTCTAGGCACAATCTTTTCTACCATTCAAGAAGAAAGACAATTCTTGTGTATGACACAAAAATATAAAGTATATTTGAGTATGAGTTGTTTTTATTAAGTGACATGTGACCAAGGTAATAATTATGATGTTAGGTTAGGGATTTGGTGGTTAAACCACCTTAACCATCTTAGAGGTGCAATATAGTGATGTATTGAGGGATGAATAACTTGAGAAAGTGGTACTTGTGTAATGTTGGGTAGCCTACCTCGGGCTCCCATGTATGTACTTGTTGTAACATATAATTAGTATGACGTGATGTTTATTAATCACTCCATATTATTGTGTTATGTATGCACCATCAAAGATCAGAAGTGTGTAGAGTCAGACGAAAGGCAAAAGCAAGGTGAGACAAGAAATTCCGAAATTAGAAGATAGAATTAAGATTAATGAATGTAAGTTGCAAATTTTCTTTTAAAAAGAAAAGAGCAGAGTGTGATAAGTAAGAAAAAAAATGGGAGAAGGCAAATTGATGCTCTGAGCTCTTGAGATGAATTGACCATTGACAATGTGAGGATGACAAGCATGTTGAAATATGCCAATCACAATAGAGAATGCCAAAATTAAGTGCCCTTAGGCTTATAACACTTTTTTGATATCAAGAAGATCACAAGATAAGATGGTTCAAATGAGAGCTTGAGTCGTGTATTTATACACAACTCAAGTGAGGCGTCCCTTCAGGTGGGGGAAACATCCCTTCAAGAGGGGGTTATGGGCCCACAAAATAAGGGCACACACCCTAAGAGGGTTATTGAGCATACGTATCAAGTTTGACTAGGTCGGACATAACCATACCTAGTAATACAATAAATGAATAAAATATGGCCTTAGCCATAATTACAATACATAATGATACATAGAAATGTGTCATGGCCATATGTATAGTTGACACTAATTATTCCAATACACTTCAGCTAAATAGGGGGCTAGAAAGAGAAGTAATTACAATATAAGATTACAAAATGTACTTCCTCCCTTAACATTAAATAGAGGGCCAAATCACCCCCTTGAACTCCACGTCACTCATTCATAAAGCCATCAAGATCATTAATGACTGAGATTGAGCTCCAACGAGATTTATGTGGGAGATGATGTAGTTCGGTAAGGACATTAGAGAATTGAGTAATGGACCATGTGAAGAAGATTCCTCCTCATAGTGCTCGAATGGGCTAGCAAGAAACTCAACCGCTTTATATTTGTCTTGAAACAATCAACGATCTGAGCAAGAAAGGTTCAAGGTGGAGGAGATTCCCCTTGATAGCATGCAGATGGACCAATAAGGAACTTTGTTGCATCAACAAGTGTGGAGATAGCCCACTTAGGTATATACCTTGGCGTATCTGAAGGAGGAGTAGCCATTGCGGGTGAATTGTACAAGGCGTCGCCATCATCATTGAATAATGGAGTCGAACTGCGAGTAACATCTTGCAAAATGAGGATTGGATGAGCCACTGACAAGAGTATTCTCATCTACAACATGAGGATTGGATGAGTGACTAATAAGAGTATCTTGAAAAGTGAAGAGACATCTACAATAGGATGAATGTATGAGTCATCAATAAAGTCCACATCAACCATAGGAGCCTACCTAGGCACTATAGAAGGAGTACTTGAGAGAGTACTCTTAGAAGTAGAGAGAGGACCAACATCTTGCAATTAAGGAGAAGGGTCCATTAAAAAATGATAGGAATTATCTAGAAGAGGGTATGCATACTGATGAGAAGTAGTGTGATCCATGGAAACATGACGAGATCCATCTGAAGAATTTTTTGAAAGAAGTAATGGGAAAGATCCTAGCAGACCATGAGTAGGAACCTCATAAAAAATAACCTCTCTATATTCAACCACTCAGTGAGTGGTGGGGTCATAAACACAGTATCCTTGAAAAGTTTCACTGTAGCCAACTAGAGTCTAGTAGGAGTCTGGAGATGCAGATGTGTTTCACCTTTCATTAGGAGAACATGCCTATTCATAGATCCATAAATTTTAAAATGCAAAATAGAAGGTTTGTTGTCATGGCATTTCTTATAAGGAATCATACTAGTGACAACACAAGTAGGTGTTCTATTGATGATATGGGCTACACAAACAATTGCCTCTACTCAAATGAAATCTTTATTCTCTTTGAGTGAAGCATGCAACGAGCCATCTCCATGATAACACTATTCTTTTGTTCAACTACTTCATTTTGTTGTGGAGTGTAAGGAACGATTCTTTGTCAAGAGGTGCCCTAAGATACAAGAAATGAATCAAAAAGCATTGCTAACATATTCACCTCCGCGATTAGTGCTAAGGCACTTGATCTTCGTGTTGCTTTGATTTTCCACAAGAGATTTGATTCTTGGAACTCTCCAAACACTCCATTCTTATATTTTGATGCTTGCACCGAGATTAGCGAGTTGCTCTACAACCCAGTATGGGGGAGATGTTGTAACGTCGTGACGTTACATGATAACAATAAATAAATAAATAATAAATAATAAGTAAATAAAAAACTACATATTGTACACGACAACATCTAAAAAATTCAACGGGCATTAAACAAGAGCTATCAAGCATAGAGAGATCAAATTTCTTAAGGTGTATTTTTTTTATCATTTAATATGAAGGAATTAATACATGACATGGAATTAAATGATAAAAAAATTAGACCTTAAGAAATTTGATTCCTCTAGGTGCTTGATAGATCCGAGTTTAAGATGGATCTATGCAGCATAATCCAAATTTTTTCTACCCGTTCAAGTTTTTCTCGTATATCTAAATTTACTTCTTATAGATAACTAATATCACTTCTTATAGATAGTTGATATCAATAATAAAATCGATTTTTTCATATAAACTAAAAATCACAACTATAGGTGTTGAGACAAAATATTCTAAATTTCAAATGTAATGCAATATAGTGTATGCACCTATTTTTAACAAAATGATGAAATTTTTGAACTTAACTTCTAGTGTATTTTTCTTTAACTAACCCACTTTTAGCTATCTATTTATATTTAATTCAATTTCGATTTGATCTTTTTATAATTGTGCCAAAAGGCACTTTCTACAACCAAATATGAGGGAGATGTGTAATTCCCTCCATGCTCAAGCATTTAAAAAAAATATTAATAACAAAAAAATATTTATTTAATATATATATATATATATATATATATATATAAAAAAAATTTACACCTTAAGAAATTTGATCCCTCTCGGTGCTTGATAGATGCGGGTTTAAGATGGATCTATGCTGGTGTATACCCAATGAAAGTGAGAAAAATCATTAACGAAGGTGAGGAAGTGCTTAGCTTCCCCAATGGAAGATGTAGCCACAGGTTCACAAATATTACTATGAATCCATGTAAGAGGATGAGAAGCTTGCCTTGCTTTGTCCTTAGGAAAGGACTCTTGATGACGGTTCCTCATTACAGACCGCTCATAGACGCCACTGGGTGCTTCTATCCATGGAAGGTCACTAACCATATGTAGTTGACTCATTTGTTGCAAAGATCCACAATTGGTGTGACCTAGACATTGATGCCGCATTTGTTGCAAAGATCCACAATTGGTGTGACCTAGACATTGATGCCATAGCTTGCTAGTGTCATTGACATTGGCTACCATAGCAAAAAACCCTTCTTTTGCTATGAGGAAGGAGTCTTCCCCAATGTGTATGTATGATTGAATTCATCACAGTATCCGAAGGAAACCACCTTGAAGCCTTCACTCATGCCCTTTACAACCTATTTATTCGACCATAATTCCATCTTTTTATTGGTATGTAATGTGGTAAATAGAAAGAAGATTTGGTCCAACACCTGGGACATGAAGAACATCTCCAAACTTGGCTGTATCAATGATGACATCACTGAAACATGCATCATGTATCGCTGAATTGTCACCAATATCCACTTTCTCTCCATTGTGCTACTATCTATGATTAGAGAGAAGTTGTTCATGTTTGATCATGTGTTGGATAGCTCCAAAATCAACAAGCCACTCTTCTTGAGAAGAAGAGGACCAAAATGCAGAGTGTACTACCAAATTTGCACTATGAGGAGATCGGACATTCTCATAAAAAAGGTCTTTAGTGCCAATTGTAGATCTTGCAAGATCTTCAATTTTTTGAAGACGAGCAAGGCAAAACTTGAAGGGATGGCCCTCCTATAGCAGTGGTCGCATATGACTTTTTTCTTTTTGGAGGATTTTGAGTATTCCCCTTTACCTCGATCATACTTGGATTTAAGAGGGGTTGAGATAGCATTTGGAAGGACTTGATCTTTTCGGGTGGGGGGGGGAGAGTAATTCACCTATTTTCCTCAAAGTAACTTGATGCTACATGATATTAGAGAAAGCCTCCTCAAGAGTAGGAGTTATGAGATCCTTGACAAACAAAGGAATGCTGTAGAATATAAGATCAAAAGATTTGAATGTTGGAGAGAGATTATACCTGCCTCAGATGGGAACCAACCTCTGCTAACCATAAGTGCTAAACTTTGGGAGAATCTACCAACCTCTGCTAACCATAAGTGCTAAACTTTGGGAGAATCTCAGAATGGCATCCAAAATAGTGCACGCCGACTCTTAACCCTCAAGATTTTCAAGGGTGAAAATCTAGGGGTTAAAAGGTCCCTGGCTAGTGGGGTGCACCTCATGGACTATTGAGTGCTGAGTGGGGCGCACATCCTTGCAGCATTGGAGGCTGAACTGGACACACAACTCAAGGCAGAAAGGAGGCTGAAGGATGGATAAATTGAGGGGTTGAGGGTGAGGAGGACGCACACAACTCTCATTGAGCAAGAGAGCTGAAGGAGGGCGCTTGGCTGAGGATTTGTTAGCTGAGGAAGAGGGCAAGAGCAGAGCTGAGAGAGGGGCGCTTTGGCTGGGACGAATCTGCAGGGAAGAGCAGGGCCATACAACAAGCACACATCAGCAAGAAAGGACACTGTACCAGAGGTCATACAACAGCAAGGAAGAGGGCCAATTCTGGCCGTACCACATCAGCAGAAGAGGGCCGAATATTGGAGGCCATACAGGCAGATCTTTCTGAGCATAAGAGGGCCAAGAAGGAGGGCTGTATAGGATGTACTGTACAGGGCCATACAGTCTGTACTTTGCTGGGTCGTACAGCCTCATCTTGGTTGGGCTGTACTGCTGAAAAGTGAGCTGATTGCTGCTGTAAGAAAATATGAGTTTTTGCTGTAATTTTGGTCATTCCTCTGAAGCCAACAAAGCCCCTCCTTTGCTGGTTTTCCCCACACTGGGGTTTCCAGGATATTTCTGGTGTTGTCCATTTTATGTGCTTGGTTTTATGAATGTGCTTTTGCTGCTATTTTGGTTAAATAACTCAGCTGTAATATTTATGCATAATTTTCTGAGTTTATATCAGCATTGATTAAATTCTGTGTAGATAAAATTATTGGCATAATATTCTGGTTGCTGAGTTATAGGAAATTAACACTAGTAAAGCCCTGATGAAACCCTCTGCCACTAGTAAAAATAAATAAGGAGACAAGGGGCAGCCCTGACATAATCCCCGAGTGGGTTTGAAAAAAGACGAAGAAGCTCCATTTAAAACATTAAACAAAATTGACTAACACAGCCCATAATCCAATTCACCACCTGAATACTAAAACCAATATGAATCAACAACCATCTCAAATAGAGCCAACAGGAACGATCATAAGCTTTAGAGAGATCTAGCTTCATAACAATAGTGGGATTTTCCCTCTATCTTATAGAGTGTAGTGCTTCTTGTGCCGTTCCAATAGCCTCAAGAAAACTGAATTGCTTAGCAGAGATAACCTTCGAGAGAAATTTTTTAAGTCGAATTGCAACCACTTTAGAAATTATCTTGTACACGTAGTTGCACAATGAGATTGGTCGGAGGTCCCCAAATGAATCACCCTTATCCACCTTCGGAATGAGAACAAGGAAAGTTGTATTAAAAGATCCCAACACTCTACCAGACTGTCTTACCTCCTATACAACTCTGAGAAGGTCTTCTCCTAATAGATAAAAAAAACACAAGTAAAATTCAATGGTTTAGGCATCCGGCCCAGGACTTTTGCCCTTTTGAAAAGTAGACATCACTGACAGCAATTTGTCCTTTGTGGTTTCCTCATATATACACTGACTGTTTTCTTCGGAAACCAGCTAAGGGAAATGTGTAGTAATTTTGATGATTTCAGCTATATTTTCTCTGTCAGGTTCCTTATAGATCTCCTCATAATATTTGAATTCTAATGCAACTAAAACACTGAAACCCCTCACAGTCTGGGCCTCCTCGTTCTGCATATCCCAAATTGCATTTACACGTTTTCTATGCCTTGCAAGTTGGTGGAAAAATTTTGTATTCTCATCACCCAATTTGAGCTAGGTGGTCCAGCTCTTTAATTGCCATTCTGCTTCCCTGTCAAGTAATATTTTCTTTTTTGTGGCTTCGAGCTCCTTAAGCTTGTTCACCTCCTCACAAAAATACCAGAATGATTATTGTAGAAAAGAGATTTGATATCGTCTTCAACTTCCAACAACACTTTTTCTTTTATTTTATGTCATTCAGCTGACCACACTACCACCTTCTCCTTGATCAATTTTAATGAGGCCGCAAATTGTTCACTGGCAGAAAGATTGATATTTCCATCATATGGCGCCCAATTAGCTTTTATCAATTTCTGGAAATCATCTTCTGCAAGCCATCTTGGATTAAATTTAAATGAGCTTGAAGGCTTGTTGTCCTTGACTTCCAACTGAAGGAAGACTAGGCAATGATCTGATAAGCCACCAACTTCCACCTAAGCACTGTATTGTGAAAATTTCCAAAAACTCTAGATGACTGCTGTCCTATGTTTCTCTTAATTAAATGAATTAGATCTGAACTTATTTAATCACAGAAATGAATGTTTTTGAACATGCAACAATCACACATATAGTTGGAAAATGAACAGCGGAAGCAAGAAATGAATAACATACATGCCCAATGATTTCCCCCTTCAAATCAGCTTATCGTTCCAATGATCAAAGCCTACAAGGTACCTCCACAGTCTGCTGTAACTTAGCAACTGTACGGTAAACAAAGCACTACAGAATAGAGAAATATAACCTGCTGAAATAGAAGTATGGCTCTGCTGAAGAAAGAAGGCAGCAGCTACTGCTGTATGACTGTACAACGCTGCTGTTATACGGATTCCCTCTTGCTGTTTGCTATAGCTGATCTGCACTTTCTCCTCTCAGATGCACTCTCCTTCTTCTCTTGGTCTCCGCCTCTCTCAAGTGTTACCATGGATGTTCCAATTTCTCCCATCTTGTCCTATTTATGCCTTGAGAGAGATAACTAATCTCCTCAATCCTAGCAACTAATTTCCAAAATCTTAGCAACTAATCTCCTTAATTCTAGCAACCACCTTATCTCAACAATGAGGTGTACGACTAAGATTAGAACGAATCTGACTCACTAATATTCTAGAATATTTCATTTAGATTTCTAAGAATAGAACATAGGGGATTTGATTTTCACTTTTATTTATTTAAGTGAAATTACATGATGGTATTATTTCCCACTTTTTCTAAGTGGTCACTAAGAAGTCGTCTCAAACTACTTTTCAAACGTTCACACCTAACCTGTGTAAGAAGCTCCTGCTTGAGCTACATTTCTCAACACTCCCTCTTAGTGAGGAAGAAATTATGCACCAATCCAAGTCTGTCTTTGAATGCTTCAAACTTCCCTTTTGATAAGGGTTTGGTTAGAATATCAGCTACGTGCTGATCGGTGGGAATATACTGGAGCTTCATTGCTCCCTTCTGAATCCTGTCTTGAATGAAGTGATATCTAATCTCTATGTGCTTGGGCCTATCATGAAACATTGGATTCTTAGAGAGTTTGATACAACTTTGATTATCACAGAAAATCAATCTAGGATCCAACTTCTGATCAAATAAACCTGCAAGCAACTTGCGAAGCCAAATGGCCTCACAAATTATTGTACTGGCTGCCATATACTTTGCCTCTGTTGAGCTAAGTGCCACGAAATATACTTCTTGCTGAACCAGGATATTCATTGCTGATCCCAAGCTAAAGCAACAACTTGAGGTGCTCTTCTTGTCTGCTGCACTGCCTGCCCAATCTGAGTTTGTATACCCCTGCTACTTCACTTCACAATCTCCAAGATTTCTTAGACCATACTCCATTGTGCCCCTCAAATATCTAAGCACATGTTTTGCTGCTACCCAATGCTCCTGCTTCGGCTCCACCATGAATTTACTCAAGGTGTTCACTGCAAAACATATATTTGGTCTGGTGTTGACCAAATACATTAAGGAACCTATCAACTGCCTGTACAACGTGGGATCCACCAACTATGAATCTGAAGTTGTCACCTTTTCGGATTGGTGATCATGGGTGTGGCCATAGGTTTGTAGTCCTCCATTCAAAATCTTTTTAGGATCTCAACTGCATACTTACCCTGCCCAAGGAATATCTCCCTTGGTTTCTACCAAATCTCCTAACCCAAGAAGTAATGTATCATGTCATTGTTCTTCATCTCAAACTCAACTGCCATATCTGCTTTGCACCCTGCAATGGGTTTCTCTGCACCTGTAAGAAACAGGTCATCTACATATAGCACCAAAATAAACATATTAGTCCCAACAAATATATAATATAAGTTAGGGTTTGCTTCACTTTTGGTGAATCCCATAGTCAACAAATATCCATTGATCCTGGAATACCATGCTCTTGGTGCCTGCTTGAGTCCATACAAGGATTTCTTAAGCATGCAAACATGGGACTCCTTCCCATTTACCTCAAAGCCACGAGGCTGCTCTATGTACACTTCTTCCTCATTGATCCCATTAAGGAACATTGTCTTCACATCCATCTGATGTATCCTTCATCCCCTGATTGAAACTGTAGACATAACTCCTCTAATGGAAGTATACTTGGTGACTGGAGCAAATGTCTCCTCATAGTCCACTCCCTCTTTCTGGGAGAACCCTCTCGCCACAAACCTCGCCTTGAACTTCTCGATGCTGCTATCTACAACATGTTTGATTTTGTAGATCCATCTGGAAGTTACTACTGACTTCCCTTTTGGTCTTGGCACTATGTCCCAAACATCATTCTTCACGATGGAGGTGTACTTCTCCACTATGGCATCTTTCCAAACCCGCTGGTTTGCTGCCTCCTGAAAACTGGAAGGCTCTGAACCTATGATGCTGCTCATCAATGCCATGTAGTTTGGAAACTTCTTTGGATGCTTGCTCTCCCTAAATGTGCTCCTAGGAGCCCCAACATACTCTTGAGCATCTCTCAATGTCTCTGTGAACCATTGAGTTCTCTTGACAAAATTAGAAGGATCTAATGTCTCCTCCTCACTTGAAGGTTGTCGTCCTGAACTGGAAATTGTTGATGTCTTTGGTAACCTTGGCTCAACCTTTGGAGCGTCTTGCTCTTTGTTCTCTGTCATTGGAATGGGCTCATGTGACTTCCTGGATGCAAATTCTTCCTCAAACTTTACATCCCTGCTTGTTACTTTCTTCCTTTGCTCTAGAATATAGACCTTGTAAGCCTTTGAAGTCTCACTGGAACCCACAAATAAACCCTTCTTGTTGGAGGGCTCCAACGTAGTCCTCTTCTCTATAGGTACATGGATGTAGATTGGACAACCAAAGATGTGAAAATGACTCACCTCTGGCTTCACACCAACGAATGCTTCCGTTGGTGTCTTGTCCTCCAAGATCTTATGAGGACACCTATTCTGGATACAGAATGCTGTGTTGCATGCTTCTGCCCAAAGAAACATTGGCAAGTTCTGGTCATGAATCATGGCCTTAACAACCCCTATGATGGATCGATTCTTTCCCTTTGTAACCCCATTCTGCTGTGGGTTGTATGAAACAGTCAACTCCCTTTTGATTCCTGCCTCCTTGCAGAAATCCTTGAACTTGTTGGAGGTATACTCACCCCCATTATCTGATCTCAATACCTTGATATTCTTTCTCATCTGGTTCTCAACAAGAGCTTTGAACTCCTGAAATCTGCTAAAGACTTCATCCTTTGTCTTTAAGAAGTAGATCCATGTCTTGCAAGAAAAGTAATCAATGAAGGAAACATAGTGCATGCTCCCTATGATTGATGCTACTGACATCGATCCACATACATCTGAATGCACTAGGTCTAGAATCCCCTTATACATGTGCTTGCTGCTTGTGAAAGCAAGCATGGCATGCTTGCCAAGTGCGCACCCTCTACATACTCCCTGCTGCTCAATGCTGAACTTTGGAAGACCTGTGACTATCTCCCTCACAATAGGCAATGTTCTGTAATGCAGGTGCCCCATCCTTTTGTACCATAACTCGCACAAGTTGTCTGTGTTATGAACTAGGGTTTGAATAGTTTCACCTTGTAACTTGTACAAGTTTCCTTCCTGTTAACCCTTAGATTTTCACCCTTGAAAATCTTGAGGGTTAAGAGCCAGCACGCATTCCTTTGGCTGGCATTTTGAGATTCTCCGAGAGTTCAACACTTGTGGTTAGCAGAGGTTGGTTCTCATCAGAGGCAGGTATATGATTGGTACATAGTCGTTTGGTTTAGAGTTAGAGTTAACTTGGTGTCCCATGCATTTTGAGAGAGATGTCTACATACAACATGTGTTGCTACTTT
>CBVK0102733020.1:0-10939 GCA_900067695.1 Picea abies
TTGAGCCCCCATCCCCCTACCTTTTTTGGTCTTGCCAGGATATCCCATCTACAAAGATGGAAATGATGCTTTTCATTTTGACCACTCCACAGGAAGGCGAAGGAGAGCTTGTGCAATTTAGACAGGATGTTACACAGGATCCTCTCCATTGACATCCATAAAACAGATAGACTCTCCAACACATATTTGACTAGGAAACAACACCCTCCAAGCGAAAGCCACTTATTACACCAAAGCCCGATTTTCCTTTCGAATTTTTCCACCAGCCAACACCAATATTCATATTTTGATACACCCGGTTTGAGATGATAACCAAGGTACTTAAAACCTAGATTCAAGTAAACAAAGGTGAAAGGAATATAGGCTTTTAAAATGCATAGCTCGACTTCCTCAAGCCCCCAGAAATGAGCAGTAGACTTTGTAAAATTTATGCAAAGACTTAAAGAATAACAAAAAGTTTGCAGAATGACTAAGATTACTTTCCACTCCAGAGGATCAACCTTTGACATTAGGAGAACATCATCAACAAACATTAGATGAACAATTTTTAAAAGCTTTGAAACCTTTATACCTGAAATTTGATGTTCAGAGATGCTTTTTGATAACATCAGGTTGAGCCCTTCCATTATCATAATCAATAGGTATGGAGAAAGAGGGCATCCCTGACGGAGCCCCCTCCCACTCTTGAAGTACTTTGTCGCCTCTATGTTTATTAACACAACAAAATTTGCACTAGTAACGCAACACATAATCCAATCTGTCATCCTAATCCCAAAGTCCACAATGAGTAAGATCAACCTTAAGTACTCCCAATCAATGGAGTCATAGGCTTTTTTAAGATCCAACTTCAACACCAGGGACTTTAAATTTTTTTTTTTTTATGCTGTGAAGGCTTTCATGAGCCGCTCCAATTGCGTCCTATATCCTCCTTCCCTTAAGGAACCCCAGCTACTCTGCAAAGAGACACCTTTCTAAAATAGGCGTAATTCGATTTGCAAGAATTTTTGAGATTATCTTATAAATAAGGTTACACAGAGAGATTGGGCAATAATCGTCGAAAGAGGCCAGATTATTTACTTTTGGGATCAAAGCCAAGAAAGTAGAATTTAAACCTCCACAAATCTTACCTTTTTTTTGCGAATCCTCCACCATCTCGAGAAGGTCAGCTCTCACAAGATCAAAGAAGAAAATAAAAAACTCAAAAGTCCACCCATCAGGGCCTGGGCTTCTCTCCTTTTTTAAATTTTCCAGGACTGCTTTTAATTCCAGCAAAGTAACAGGTCTGAAAAGAGCATCCTCTTCCACCTCGGTTACCATTTTAGGATAAAGACTAGAGATACAAATTACCTTGTTTAAATTTGATTTTTCTTTGGCTTTGAAAAACTGTTCGAAATAATTTACAGCTTCCTCTTTGATCGCCTCTAGGTCTGATAGGAGGACTCCATTAACATTTGTAATTTCCCAGATATGCTTGTGATTTCTGTTAAAGCTGGCCAATTTATGGAAAAAAGTTGTGTTTGAATCGCCACTCTTTATCCACGTACTGGCCAATTTATGGAAAAAAGTTGTGTTTGAATCGCCACTCTTTATCCATGTAGCTCTGCTACACAATCTCCAAATGTTCTCTTCCTCACAAAGACGTGAATTTTTGCTATCCTCCAGCTCGCGCAGGTACCTATTCTCTTCCGAGGATAAAGAGATTTCAGCAGATTTTGCAATGAGCAGTTCTATTTCAGTCTCCAGGTTACCCAGTAAAAGATTTTATTTTTCCTTTAACTCTTTTAACCAAAATTTTGTCTGCGATTTAAGTAGTTTCAGTTTCAAAACTACTCGCTTCTGTACATTTTCTTCCCGCAAAAAACAAGGATCCATCCAGACGTTGTGAACCAAACTAATGAAATTGAGATTAAGTAACTAGTGATCATTAAATTTGAATGGAAATGCTTTGTAATTTGGAGAGCTTTCCAGTTGTAAGAAGATGGGAGCATGATCAAACACAAATAGATATGCCACCCAAGATCTTGATAAACCTGGAAGAGATAACAGTATTTCAGAAACAAAATACCTGTCAAGTCTTCTAGCAATTACTTCAGTACCAAAATGACCATTTCGCTAGTTAGGTACCAGCTTGGTCAGCCTAACATCCACTAGCTTCTTTGAAGTAAATAGGTCTTTGAAAAAAGCTTCATTCAGTCCAGGCATGAAGGAACCTCCCCAGTTATCATCAGTAGATATAATGAAATTTAAGTCACTGGCTATAATGAGATTTGGAGTGGATAGAATACCACTATTTGATAAGGAAGATCAAAACTGTTTACCGTCTTTACAAGGACCATAAACATTAAGAAACACCAACTCCTGTTTAGAAGCTAAGCAACGACCAACTAGCATAATACCCCCAATCATTAGAAATGGGGCCACGTCAAAACAACACGGGTCCCAAGTGACTAAAAATCCTCCTGAATTTCCTATGGTGTTTATAGCAGACGAGAGCCAAGAAGGTCGAATTTTAAACAGGAAATCTATAGCTTTTTGTTCATCCGAGAGTCTCTTGAAAAAAAACAATATCAGGCCGAGAATGATCAAACAAACGATGAATAGAGGCAACTTTGAGGGTGCCTCCAATCCATCGAACATTCAGATGAATAGAGGCAACTTTGAGGGTGCCTCCAATCCATCGAACATTCAATGAGAGCATTAAAATCACTTGGTCCTCGCCATGACCTTCAATGCTCCAGGGGCCCTTCCATCCTGTGAAGGAAAAACCTGATCATCAAGTTTAGAAACTGAATCCAACTGTTTCTTTTTGGTAATACGCATCTTTAAGGGAGAAAGCTCCAAGCCAATACCCCTGGACCATGCATAAGCCTTACTCCCATTGTCATCCTTGTGAGAAGAAGAGGTGTTAGGCGCCGCTATAAGAACTATGACTTCCTTTCCGCGAAACATGGGTAACAGAAACGATGTTACAAGGAAGTTTGAAATGAAATATAGGGTATTTAGTAAGGCTATGAGGCTAGAGTTAGCATCCTTAGCATCCCTATAGCCTGGTAAGAAAGGAGGGGAGTCATATAGTTCTAGGGGACAGAAAAGAGAGCGCAAAGGTCTGGTCAGGGACGAGATAGGGGAGAGGCTTGAAAAGTTGGGGAAGGGAGGCTTCGGAAAGGTTTCCAAAATTGAGGATAGGGGAGGAGAAAGCACATCCACATGGACATTGTGAGGGATTGGAGGGGGAGGATCTAAAGAGCCAGGTTCTAGGGGAGGAGCAACAGCTCCAGTAACAGAAGCCTTTGAACAAGTAGAAGAAAAAATCCATGGAGAGTTATTTAGAGCTTCCTTCTCTCCAAGGGATAAGGAGTTGAATAATAATGGCAATGATTTTTAATCTTGCTAGAAATAGACTCTTCATTCTCTTGGCGAGAAGAGGAAGAAAGGCCTGAGGCAGTCTCTAAGAAGTTTAAGGAGAGGTCTTCATCCACATAATCTGGAGGGTTTAAACGAAGTTCAAAATCTTCAGAGAGTTCATACGAGACCTTCCCCGAGAAATCATGATGGGCAATGATTTTTAATCTTGCTAGAAATAGACTCTTCATTCTCTTGGCGAGAAGAGGAAGAAAGGCCTGAGGCAGTCTCTAAGAAGTTTAAGGAGAGGTCTTCATCCACATAATCTGGAGGGTTTAAACGAAGTTCAAAATCTTCAGAGAGTTCATACGAGACCTTCCCCGAGAAATCATGATGGAGGTGACCCATTTGGCGGCAACGGTTGCACCAGAAAGGCAACCCAAGATAGTCCATAGATTGTGATAACTTTCACCCTTTCCATTTGATCTCGAGTATTTTCGGTAAGCCCCCGAAAAGTTCCATCTCAACAAGGACTCTGACCATTTTTTGCTCGGGACTGACAAGAATCTTAGAGTCCAGAGCAATGAACTTTCCCAGTGCTGCGCCAATGGCACGCAAGGCGCCTTCATTCCAGAGAAACAACGGAAGACCCAGTAATATCACCCAAAGATGTCTGTGCTAAAAATAGTCAGTTTCAAGATTAAAGGCTATTCTATAACGATTTAACATGAGACTACTCCCCTCATAAATCCACAAAGAACTCAGTAGGAGAGAAACATCCTTAGGCGACTTACAGATAAAGCCAAGCCACCCTTTTTTGAGATAGAGAATTTCAGGCGAATAACCAAGGAGAGGATCCCAATGGTTGATAACCCAATCCTCTAGAGGTTGATTACTCAATATTCTATAGGATATTCGACCTACAAGCCCATAGAGTGCCAATCTGCATGTATCTTTTAGGCCCACATCCTTTCTTAGCACCATACTTTTTGTCTTCCTGTTTTCTTTCCACAACTTTCGATGGGAGAAAGTAGACTGAATCAGAGTTGTAGGAGGCCTGTGACTCCTCTGGGAAGATAAGAATTGTGGATTTCCAGGGGGAACAACGAAAATAGGAGTCTCAGTTCTTGGGGCATCAGAAGGAGTAGAAACAGTCTCTGTGGACCTGACTGCTTTCAGAGGAGGAGACAAAAGACTAACAAGTAGAAAACAAGGTAAGGAAGACCGGTCATTATAATAATGATCCTCGGAATGATTATTCTCGAGTGAGTCAATCTTGTCAAAGAGCCCCACATGCCTCTAGGTAACCTCATCAGCAGGACTCATGAGATTTTTTAATTTTTTTTCCATTTCTTTAACTGAGCTAGTCCCCATCCAGGCCCACCAAAACTGTCCAACAATAGCACAAAAACACTGACAAGATCTCAGAGTCCAAAGGAGAAGCTGGAGCGGGTCTTTACTCTTGAGGACGTTCTCACTTCTCCCCAAACGCCAGAAAAGTAAGCCTGAACTAAACGAAAAAACCAGGAAACCAAGGGACAAAAAGACAAGGAGAAAAAGAGAAACACTAGAATACAGATCCAGTGTTAAGAATAAGAAAGTAAACACTAGCAGTGAATAATTGTTGTTAGAGCCCGAGTGAAGTCGGATCTCACGCCATCAACTCAGACAGGAGTCCAAACACTGGAATGATCGGAGATCGAGTTCAAAAAAAAAATCCTGCCTAAAATGCCTAGTTCAAACTCCTCCATGGTTCAAATGCCTGCGCCCCCACACGTAGATGTATTCATTCCTTTCCTACCTTGACCATTTATATATTTCATTCTCACTTACCCATTACATCTCCAGAAAACATTTAATCGTTGTTCTTACCAAAATATAAAAAACTCATATTCGAAGCAAAGTTGATGAAATCAGAGGTCAGTACCAAGATCCACAAACGCCAATATCCACAATTGGAAGATAAAAGAAATCAGTTGATTGTGGTATGCCAAACCACATGCCAAACAAATCGAATTATCTGGTATGGCAAGCTTGCTAATAGAACTTGTGAAGAAACCATTCTGCAACCAAACACCATCAATATGTTCCACGAAAGAAGGACAAAATGAAAATCTTTACAACCCCATAAATTGTTCTGCATCCAATCAATTGATAATTTTGAAGGTCGCAGTCTAAACATTCTATGAAATGATTCTTTTTCGGTGATATTTTTCCGGAACATTTGCCTAAAATCCGATGAAAAATTGTTAGATCCACATATTTGAGTAACTATTTATGTATAATTCGAGTGCCCCAGGAGTTTTTCATCATGTTAAATCCTACATTCATAAATCGATTTTAAACAACAAAAAATAATGATTTCATGCAAATTTATATCGCCAGATTCCGACGAAAAAAACATTTCGTAGAACAGTTAGACAACGCCATTTAGAAGAACCATGCACTAGTGCAAGTAAATATCAAACACATGGAAATCATGGAATATACATGGGTATGTTCATTAATATTGATCTTTTCGGTTGATTCTCACGAATCTTATGGTTGTTCCTGTAATTGTCTCTTTGTATGCTATGAGTTTGACTAGCCAAAATAAAAAGGAATGGCGTAGACACCGCCAACAATCCACATGCATAGTTTCAAGCAATGCCTCTTGTGGTCTTCAAAATAGTAGCTCTCTCTACATTCATATTTTGCAAGATCTGGTGTTGATCATGCTTCTTCTACGCCACTCGAGTTTTTAAAATCTATGCTGGGTTTGGTTTTCCTTCAGGTCTGTGTCCAAGTTCAAAGTCATGACAAATTTGTTTCCTACAGACCCAATAATATTGCATTCATCCCAATGATACAAGTTTCATCAAATCACGAGCAACACAACAACGTTGCTCTGATACAAAATGTTGGTTTAAGAGTAGCCATGAACAATCATTTACACACATAGAAACACACACATAAGAAGAATAATATCCATCAAAGCTACATTGTATTAATGTACAAATATAATACATTGGTCTCTCACTCTTCAATATATATGTGAGACTTCATAATATAACATTGAGGTGCTCATGACAAGATGTCCAATATAGCATAACAATCTCCACAATATCTCCACAAATCTTTGTGATCTCCATCCCTAACTTCACTCATTGTCCTCATCCTTCATCATACTTAGACTTCTAGAATAAGTCTATTTTCATGAATAATAATTTCATCATTACTTAGACTTCTAGAATAAGTCTATTTTCATGAATAATAATTTCATCATATCATAAGTATGAATTATTCCTCCAGGATGTAAGGAAGAGAAATGAGATCTAGGGGGGGAAGAAGAGGGAGAGTTGTTCGATTTAGGCTTGAGGGTTGAGTGGAAGGCTTTGTTGATTTTAGAGACGGTGTAACCATTGGACATAAGGGCCTTCGTTAGGTGGAATTATGTTCAATGGTTACACTAGCTCTCAAATCAACAAATCATTCCGCTTAGCCCTCAATCCTAAATCGAACAACTCTCCCTCTTCTTCCCCCTAGCTCTCATTTATCTTCCCTACATGCGAGGAATGACTAATCACATATAAAAAATTCTTGCTAAAAAGAATTAAACATTGTATTCAAACTTCTCAAAACCCTCAGACAATCCTTCAGATCCACAAAAGATAAATCTGACTCAATGCTTGGCCCATGAGTTTACCAAATCCTTTGCTCCTATGGTAAATCATAGAGTTTACCAAATCCTTTGCTCCTATGGTAAATCATACATTGGCCAAATTGAAAGATCCTTCAAATCCCGTCTCAAAGAGGACATAGATGACACAACCCACAATGACATCTCCAAATCAACGGTTGTTGAACATTCTTTTAAATCTAAACATTTAATCTATTTTGACCAGACCAAAATCCTGGCCTCGACACCCTATTACTCCTCTCCCATCATTCGTGAAGCCCTGGAAATTGAAAAACACCTAAACCATTTCAACTATGAATATGGGTATAAACTCAACCAATCTTGACATCCTATCATTCATCGCCTCAAACATCAATCTTAAATTGTTTATCCTCCTTCGACTCCCCCCTCTCCCCCTATCCTCGTTGGATTTCACCTCCTTAGGACTCTCTAATCCAAAAATCATTTCTGTTCAAATTGTTAACTTATTTCTTTTCCTTTCTCCCTCCCCCTTTTCCTTTTGTTTCCCTTAAACTTTGTTTATATTCAATTATTTTTTATACTAACCTTAATCAATTATTTTATTATTACTCTATCATCTTTTTATTTGATTTATTATCTTAATCTGGTTATTATTCTTCTTTCTGTCTCCCCTTAACTTTGAATTTAATTATTTGTTTATCTCTTTAATCCTTAATTAATAATATTTCCTCTACCATGATTAATTTTTGTCCACTTTAACCATGGATTAATATTCATCTTTTTACTTTTTACTTTAATCTTTTACCATGTTATTAATTCTAAGATAATTTTTGTCCACTTTAACCACTAATTAATATTCATCTTTATACTTTTTGCTTTAATCTTTTACCATGTTATTAATTCTAAGATATTTTTCAATTATTTAAATTCTAACTTAATCTTACAATCTCCTCTCTCTCCTCCTTTAACTATTTTTCCATTTAAACCTAAAATATTATTATTAATTAATCATCCCTTTAATTATTAACATTAATGACTCATATTTTTATATTTTATTTTATTTAATAATATTTAAAATTTTCATTTATAACGACAATTTTTTTCCCCAACGTTTTCTTTATTTTTATTCTTTTTAAACCTTTCCCTTGACAATTTTAATACCTTACTACTTAAACAGTCTATGGGTGAAGTGTCCACTCCAAATGTTGAGTATTTCAAAAACTCCATATACAATTTGCACCCAAAAGACTAAAAGCAACATTATGAAAAATTGTAAAAACCTATACATTTTCTAATATATATGAATTTTAAACTATATAATTTTACAAATCTCATTATTGAAATTCTGAAACATATTCATGATTTGACACCAATCCCTAATAAAAAGTCAAAATGAAATGGATGACCTTCATGCCACATTCAATGCTTAATCATAAATTTAAACAGTGCAAAAGAACGTACATAGTGATGGTCCATCCTTCCCGAGCAGGGATGGAATTTGACAGGCAAACTGCTCATCATGGGCCAATTTGCCCATCAAATACGGTAAATTTTTCATGAAATCGTCAACTATCTAGCTTAAAACCAGCAGAATGGGCATTGTAGTCCTCTAAATCGTCAAATTTGACGGGCTTTTCCAGTTTGAAATTCCAACCCTGTTCCTGAGTCCCACCCATTGAACAACCAATGTTATCAGATATGCAAAGGGAACAAGAAGTAACTGTTAGCACTCTGTAAATATGTTTGGATGAGAAACCGACGATGAAGGTAACTTTTTCAACCAACTTTGAGACCCGAAACTAGCCTTTCGGATCTGGAGAGGGTTCTCTCGAAAATGGCACGGTATCCGCACAGGATGTGACTTTAGAAGCCATGGCTAGATTTAAACACCTTCAACAAAATGGGTTCTGGTTACATTGGCGCAAGAAAGTAAAACTTGGGCTATGGAGTTGATTTGATGGGATGACAGAGATAAATGACTCCGTGACCAAACTTG
The DNA here is from genome assembly GCA_900067695.1 of Picea abies. Classification (NCBI taxonomy): domain Eukaryota; kingdom Viridiplantae; phylum Streptophyta; class Pinopsida; order Pinales; family Pinaceae; genus Picea; species Picea abies. Next base: position 8,979 of record CBVK0102733020.1, read on the forward strand.
AGAGGAAAGGGCTAGGCAAGTGACAGTATTCAGTGTAAAATCGTAATGTGGAGAAAGAAAAACAAGGAGTAACTCAAGAGCGCCGCCGCGGGCGAATTCAGAGTCATCTTTAGAGGAAAACGTTTTTTCTAAGTGACGCGAACAGGGGGCGTTGTATAGCGAATCCGCAGGTTCGAAATTCGTTTCCAAAATAGACAGTAAAATATATGAAATAAAGACAACATGAAACACATACGTAAAGAAAGAGACACAATACATCCGACTATCACAACTAGAATCCTTTCATCAAATCAGAGGACCTTTGCATTAAATTTCGGTCAAAAACTCAAATTTCATACAATAGCAATCGTCTACCCAATTTTCCAACCAACTTGGCTTACATCAAAAAGATGAAATATATAAATGAGGGTGTCGCTTGGGCTACCCTGTTTTATAACCACTAACCCTAAACTAGGAAGGATGCGCCACATGCGCCAGAGACTCTTCGTATGGTACCACCCAAAAATAGGTAATAATCATGCCAGTCCACTAATGACTGTCTCCATATTTTCCATGAGGTTTGATTGTCAATCAGGTTCTGATGTGGGGAAAGATGTGTCACTATATTCCCTTGATCAAGTATCCTAGCGGACATGTGTATGCTAAAAACTTTGTTGTTTGTAATAACGGGTTCACTTTTCTGTTAAGAGCTCATTCACTGGAGAACTCTGCGCGGTAAACATCTGTTCGATTCTCACAATCGGTATCAAACTGGTATGATACTTCAAAGAACACGTATCACTCAAAACTTCCATGGAGGAAACGACGCCCGCTAAACCCTCTCTTTCTATGCACTGGTGAGAGCCACGCAAATTTCCTTTTTCGGCCGCTTCGCCTTCTTTGGGATGCTCCATGTGCTTTTCTCTTGCTAACCTTTGTGCCTCTCGTAGTTGTACAATTAGGTCCTGCACCTCTCTGAGCTGCCTTTTCATCCATGCCATATTCCCTCTGTGACTCTATGCAGCTGACACTTCCGCGGTTTTTGTCGCTAGCTGTCACCTTAAATCCCTGTTTTCCTGATGGAGCTCAGCAATAGACAACTTGGATTGCTTCAATTGTTGAGATGACGCTCCCTCATTTTCTCCCGTGACATCCACTCTCCTTTCTTTGTTCTCGCCTTCTTTGCTTAATTTCCCAGCAGGTTCTAACCGGACGAAGCATCTGAGAAGTTCTTCGGCTATCAATCCGATGCACGATTTTTCTGCAATTTGAGCTTCCATGATCTTTTTGTTCTTTCTCGGCTTGCCCCTCTTCCAAGGCAACTGTGGTTGGGAGGAGGGGCCTCTTACTGTCTCCCCTTCCTATATGAATCTATCTGCTTCGGTTTTTTCGATCTAATATGCCCCCCTCTGTAGGTAAGAGGAAAGTTTCTTTCGCGTCTCTCGGGATGCCTGCCGCCAATGGGAATGAATCCTAGTTTTTTTGGGGCTCGGATCTTTTAGTTCTACTACTCTGTGTGCTCGTCCCTGCGCTTTGAGAGGTCTCCATGGCATGACCAAGGAGTATCCTGTGCGCAATGAATTTAACAAATACACAGGAGGGAAGGTTCTGAACCAGTTGGACTAGTAAGGAGAAACATGAATAGGGCTTCAGGCCTGATTCTATGGCTAGAGAGAACACCAAACATCTGAGCATTATAATGAATCGACCGAGAGGAGAAAACATGTTGGAGGAAAGCAAATTTATGGCGATGAGATGTTCCAAGTCGAGTTGCAGGCGGTCCATGGCAAATCCTGCATGTAGGATGTAGGTGACAAGGCTTGTTGGGCATTGCATGATATGAACGTCGTAATTTTTCATCCCTTCAGCCTTCATGATGAATAGATAGTAACTTTTGTACTTTCCGACATGACCTGTACTGACCACTTGACTCAACCCGGGCATGTAAGGAAGATCGGAAGAGCACACGTCTGAACTCCAGT
>CBVK0102733023.1:0-14942 GCA_900067695.1 Picea abies
TTACATATGCTCCTGTTTTTCTATACCATTTTGGGCAGCCAAAAAATCGCTCATCCAGGGGAAGCTTTTCTCAGCGTAGTTCTGAACCTATTTAGACCAAACATTTCCAGCAGGCAATTACATACTGCACAGCCACTTTTTATACTGGAGCAAAGTTTTTGATGCATATCGTATCTCATGCAAGTATTTTCATGCAAGTATTTGTAGGGACCCGATTCATTTCCTGTTATACTTTTATGGAGTGGTTGGTACTCTGACTCATGCGGTAGTTCATAGAAATGCCATATCATATGACTAACCGCAGGTCTTTAAGCAATCTCATGATTGAAGAGTCATTCTCCTCTTAGGTAAAGAGGATGTATGATTTAGATATTTTAAATAATTTTAAAGGGATTGATCTGGATGTTTTATTTTTAACTAAAAATGATCTTGATATCCCACTTTTTGGATGAATATTAATATAATGTGTTAATTTTATATTGTCAAATTAATTTAAATCAGATGAAAAATATTACTTTTACTTATTGATGATGACGCTGATGATGATGGTTAATGTTTATTTAAATTAAATTTGGTTTATTGGGTAGGTAAAGAGTGGCTGATGATGATGGTTAATGTTTATTTAAATTAAATTTGGTTTATTGGGTAGGTAAAGAGTGGCTTGGTTTGCTTTATAATTTTATTTTTGTACTAAAATTTTTTTTAGAGAAGTGTTCCTAAATTTTATTTTAATTTTAACTAGTTAAAATATTAGTAAGGTTGGTATTGTAACAAATATTTTGAAATTGTGATTTAACTTTGTTGTACACAAGACATTGTAAGAGAAAGAGTTTTTCATCTTGAATCCTTAGTCTCACAAAAATGACGAATTCTTTAGGACCCACGATGTTTTAGAGATTGCCCAATGCTATGTTTCACTATGGAGCTGGTGAGAATCTATGAGAGTTTGTTGAAATTTTAACAATGTTATTTTTCTTCTTTATGCTCAAAACATAGAGATACTTTTGATATTCTAGATTAGGATTGATCACCTCCTTATAATATTTTAATTTTCTTTTATCCTTTAATTCTTTATCTTATTTTTTTAACAGAAACAGAGTAAAATTTATATTAAAGGAGTCGTGAGTAATCGCACGAGGATTACAAAATCTATGCTACAGGAGCTGTAGAAAACAAAATTCACTCCCCTGCAAGCTCCCAGAAGGAAGTGGTGAGCAGGGGCAGTGCTTTCTAGTATACTAAAGCCGATTTGAGCTTCTACTGTGAAAACCATGCAAAAACAGCCTAATAAATAAACAATGAAACAAAGCATACACTCAAAGTTTGTTTTGATCCGGTGCAGGGGAGTCTTCTTCTTCTGTTGAAGGTCGTAAATTTAGATCCAGTCGCGGCTAAGGTCCTGGCGAGGAAGTTGCATCGGAGATGGCTGTAGTCGGGGAGGCCGAAGGCGACGTAGGCCCAACCACAAATTGAAGAGCTTCTATCTGCTACCTTAACGCTTCACATTCATCCTTGTTCCTTTGTTGTTGTCCCCGATGTTGAATGGTAATTTCTGTTATGGATAAGACTTGAGTGGAGAGGGCTCTGAGTTGAATTTGCAAGTTTTGCACCGTGCTAACCAACTCATCATGCTCTTCCACTAAGACCACGCGTTGATTGCCAGGGCTTCTTCTCATTTTGCTAAAATTCCTTGCGCTGTCTGTCTGAATTATGCGAGAGACTGTATCTGTGTTCAAGGGAGGAGTGAAATCCACTATGTTCTGTGGAGTATGGAGTATGCCTACAAAATGAGCCACACCTCCTCTTCTATGCTCCATCAACCTTGCTGGATTCAACGAACAAATCTGATTTCTCGCTTTTGGACACGAGCTGCAGCCATACCCGCTGTTGATATTGTTATTGTTCACATCACCTGAATTCAATGCATAGTACGCCCATGACGTCATGCTGAGTGAGTTCCTCCCACTCCAGGACTTGTTGCCATGCTCAGGAGCAGCCATAGGGATGTCGAAATGACCTCCCAAATCGGGGGAGATGGATAAAAGGTGCAAAGTGACTATCCTTTAATTCTTTATCACATCACAATTTCTCTTTAAATTTAAATGTAATAATTTTTAATATTATAGTTATTATGCAAAGTGATCTCTTTCTTGATTCCCCATTGATTTAGTCAAGACTTGGCATCTTTATGCCAACCCTCCTTGAGTTGTAAATGGTTTTCATTGGAGTTTGAAGCAATCATATGAAGTCTTTGTCTTCCATGTTGTTTAACTTGTTCTTGTACATTAGGTACCTAGTCATAGTTGTGTTCTCAATAAGGGGGAATATGTGATGCTATGAAGATGATAAGATAGGGTGTATTGTCTTTAACTTTGAGATTACAAATTATAAGACATTTTTGGATTTGTTGTATCTTTCTCCATGATTCACTAGAGATGTTGCAACTCTAAACTTCACAACCATATATGATAACATGAGTGACGAGTGTCTCAAAAAGGAGTTTATTCTTATCCCATACCCAAAAATCCATTGATATACCACTGTTTTCAAGAACATAATAAGCTTTCCACCCTCCATTTATCATTTTTTTCAATAGTATAGTTGTACATAGTTTATCTCCATAAAACTTAAGTAACAATATAGTTCTAGTTAAGCTTGTGATGAAATTCGACTCCGAGATATTTGTATAAAGTCACTTCTTCCAAATTATTATTGTCATAAGGAAATTAGTATTAATAATTTTTTTCTTTTTTGTAAGTAAGATTGTATTAACTATTGATAAAATATACAAAGAGAGCATATCAAGTGTAGCTTCAAGAGACCATGACAGTCTTTGGGCATCAAAAAGAACCTGCCCCAGTGGGGAAACCAAGCTAATAAGTTGTTTAGATGTCTTAAAGCTAGGGAAACAATTTTCTTAGCATGCTTATACAATTGTTTGATTAAAACTATCTTATAGCTACCTAGATGACATAGACAAAAAGAGCAAATAGAACTGAAACATTTTCCATAAGTGATCCTGAGAAACTTGTGGCTGAGTAGCACCAGTGGTGGTCCTTTGGGCAACAACATGAGAGGATTATGAGCCTCAGTAATTCCTTTTCGAGGGAGAGAAAGTCCCACCCAACCGAGTTTCCATCCATGTGAGGATTTATGAGATGTAAGCACTATGGATCTCAAGAGCTTCCATTCTTCTCTTAAGTTGCTCGAAGTCCTCATCTTTAGGGAGAAACCCCAAAGAAACAAGAGTCTTAGTGTGCTAGTAGAGTTCCACGGTTCATACGAAAATGGAATTTCTGGAGTGAGTGCCACCCACATTAGGAACTATACCCCCTACTTCATCCTCAACCTCATCGTCTTCTTTAAAGTCTCAAACCATGCAATTTTCCCTTTACAGGGCATCCATGGTTGCCTGAGCGCTAGCATGGACAAAGGTAGTGTAGAATTCAACTGCCACTTTCGTTGCTCTAACAACATGTTAATGGGTAGTAACAGAGTGACCAGGTCGTCTTCCTCTAGGGGCCATGGATATGAGTGCAAGCAGAGGGAGGAGGCGAGATAAAATGTACATAGGGAGGAGATGAGACGACGTATGCAGGGAGATGGAACATAAAGCCCATAACTGGTGAGCGAGGAGCTCACAACCCTTCACCCAAACACCCTTCAAACCTTGCAAATGAAATATATAAAGAAAAGGCCTAGTTGGTTGTGTCTTTACCAGAACAAAAATCATAATCTAAAGGAAAATCTCCTTCCAAATCCTGAGCCAGTGTGTTGAATGAAGGAGAAGGTACCAATCCTTCACCGGATTCATCATCAAAGAGGGAGGAGCAAGCTTTGTAATCCTCATTCCAACCGATGAGATGATCATCCCTTTCAAATCACAGTGACTTGAAATCATTGGCAACTCATTGTGAAATGACTCTATCATGCTTGAGGCACTCTTCATCCATTTTGAAGACATTAAGGGGAGTAATGGCCCCAACATTACTCTGATCACCAGGACCCAACTCAACCTATCGCACTAACTCCTGGTGTACACCCACTTACAGAGATGAGGGATGTCTCAAAGTTTTCAAAGGGACGTGAGAGGTGTGTTTTACAACATCCACCTTTTTTATCGAGGTTGATGTAGGATGACACACACCCACGTTCTGTCATGGTTGACAAGAAAACACCCCATTTGAAAATATAAATAATCTTCTTAAATTTAATTATCATAACTTTTAAAATTTAATTATCATAATTTTCATTTTGTCATTATTAAAATTTCTCACAATAAAATTAAAGAAACTAATTAAAGTAAGATAATGAATAAGTCCATCACAACCACCAATTCAATTATGTGGATGTCATCTTAGGATTAAAAATACAAATAATAAACGTTCCTCATTTTCTACTAAAATAAAAGTAATGAAACTTTATGACTTTCTACTAAAATATAAATAATGAAACTTTGTGGTTTTCTATTACTAAACTATAAATAATGAAACCTTGTGATTTTTCTATTTATTTCAATGGATTAAGTTGTTTAAATTGTTTTTTAATTAGGTTTTGTATTAAGAGAGAAAATAAATAAAAATAAAAGTGATTTTAAAAATGAAGGTTTAACAATTAATTATAATTATAATTAATTATAATTATAATGATATATTTTGAAAATAAATTGTATTAAAGTTTAGAAATGTTAGGAAATTTTGAGTATCTTCAAAAGATTTAAGGAAAAAACTAAAATTTATTAAAAGATAGAAAATAGTAAACTCTTAAACCAATTAAATATAATACCAAAAATTAATTAATAATAATTAGTTGTGAAATATAATATTAAAGTGGGGATTTGGTCAAAATCAACATAATAAAAAGAATTGCTTCTTTAAATTAAATAAATAATATTAATGGAAATGATAATGTGTAATTAAAAAATTAGTGAGAGTCATGGTTATAGTTTGTTAGATTTATTGCACATTTTTAGCCCTTGAGCTATGTGCGTTTTAGTTTATTATTTATTGTTTAATAGTTAGTTTAAAATGGACCAATTCTTAAACTATAAGAAGGCCTTTCACCAAGTGACTAAGACAAGCATATGTTTTGGGTTATTTCTTTTTAATGTTCTAGGGTTTTATACATCTTTTGTTGGGTATCCGGATGTAAGGTACCTTGTGTCGTATCATTTGGTATTAGATCAATTGGTCTAGGCTTGCTCTTCCACCCACCCACCTAGATCTCTTTTTTTCTTGAGTCTAAAGATGAATGAAGAAGCAACAAAGGGTGATTTGCAAACATTTTCGACACTTAGTGAAATATGATGACTTGCTTTCACTCATCTGTGAACATTGGTCCTCTTCTAGTTTACCAACAACACATTTCCCTATACATCCATTGTAATCTAGGGAAAAGCATGCAAGTGTTACCAGTATCTCATCACACGGAGCATACAACACACTACTATACACACATACACATAGACATATAAGGAATCATACACAAAGTAGTGGGAGAACCATCAATATGCACTTTATTATGTACAACAACAACCATCGTTCCTCTGCTACATAGCCACACATATACTTGTGTGTTCAATTATATGAAAATTATAACTTCCTAACTGTCTCAGTCGGTCAACCCCACTGGCTAGTTGATCGACTCACATACTCAACTTGGACAGTCGACTGACTTACATATCCAACTTGGTTGACTGTTAGGTCTAGTCGGCAAGGTTGATTAGCCCCTACAACATCTCCCCCCTCCTCAATTCCTTGCTCACCTCGAGCAAGGGGAAGGGTGTGACTATTACATTGATAGAAATTTTAGAGAGAAAGATCACAATTTTTAGACTGAGACAAAGAATATTTGGAATTAATGGCTTTGTTGGATCCTCCTAGTAGGGATAATTTTAAGGATGGAAATTTATCTCAGAATGTAGAAACCTTGGCGGATATTACTAGTCCTTAATATGTGAACTATAAAATGGTTGGTGATATTTTTGTAAAAGTATTTAAATTTCTAAGGATTTTCTATATTTTCTATAAATTTTGGGCTATTTTTAAAGTAAAATAATTTTATTTTATAGAATTTAGGAGAATCACTTTTAGAAAAATGGAAATTCACGAATCTTTTTTTTGGAAAAAACATGGAAAATTAGCCCATGGGCGATATACAACCCTTAAAATTTTCCCTTCCTCCACAATTTCCTTTATTGATGTTGTTGGATTCTTTCAGGCCATTCTTGATGAAATTTCAGAAGAGTAGAACATCTTTTTGTGTGATTATGAAGAAGTATATGCTTATCACACTGATCTCATTTAGTCTGGATCCTTCAAGATGGATTAGATGATACGAACTATGTACACCTGGACTGGGCAATTTTGACTGAGAACTTGATTCAATCATCACTCTCACCAAATGATTCTGAGTACTGTGGTGGTTTATTGGCTAGAAGAATGACTCAGTCATTCCTTTTGACCCATGTCCTTTTTTGATGTAGAAGGCCAACAACTATGACTCCCATTTCCCAGGGTTGTGTCAAGGTAGGTCGTTAGCCAGTTGGTGCATAAGTGACTTAGGTTGGACTGTGCAGTATCTCGTTAGTTCTGCGATGTCTCACTACTGATGGAGAGAGGACCTTCTCTCCTTTGAAAAAACAAGTGAAGCTCTTCATGCCATTGAGAGAAACTAGTCCCTCCTGGAGGAAATATCCATGCAAATGGGTTGACTATCATAGCTCTCACTTTGATTGATTCACATGCAAGCAGTCTTTGCTTCCAGCTAATTTATTGTGTCGTCCCTTGAGTTCATTTTATAACAGTTTTGGCATGATTCTGGGGCAGCTTCTAGTGGGGGAAATGATGTCGTCGATCATAATTATGTACTGCCCAATATGATTGTCGCTCATGTGACCGACCTATCTTGTTGCAGTGTTAGTTTATTGAACCTTGGCTTGAATATTTTGGTTGGTTGTTCTGACTGAGGTTGTAATATAAGTTGATGGGGCCGATTTCGTTGTTTTATTATTTAGTGGTCAGATTAAGGGATGTTGATTCTACAGGCCATGCTTTCTCTTTCAACTATTTTGACTAACCAATTGTTTCTTCCTAAATTGCTTCGAGCCACTAGTACAAGTGCACTCCTAGGTCCAGTGATGCTATGCTTTTGTATAAGTGGGACTCCTTTGTTCCTTCAACTGTAATTTCTGGGGTCACTTAATGGTGACTCGTGGTAAGAAAATTAGATTCTAACATAGTTGGATTGAAAAAATGAAATGTTTGTTTGTATCGGGAGGCGACGCCCGATTGATGTTGATGTGCAGGTTGTTAAGGAATACCTTCAAATGCGGTTCGGTATATGTTCGAAGCTAGTCAATGAAGATGTTGGGTGAACACATACCACTTGTCGATTGAATATTGTGCCTCTAGTCCCAATGTTTTCATCTGTGCTAAATAACCCAGCATGTTTGTGATAGAAGCATCCCGCACTGAGGTTGACTTACTTACCTCATCTAATATTTGTGTGATTTATTTAAATATTCCATACTCTATCTGAAGAATAGTATCATTCTAGTCAATTACTAATTATTGATTGGCTTTGATGACTTGGTTGTTTTGTTGCTTGATTTTCTTGTTTGCCTATTTAAGTCATTTGACTTCTTGCTTATTTTGGAGTTTCGACTAGACAACTACCTCGAACTATCTTTTGAAAGATTCAAGGGAGTTTTCTTCCTCAATTGGTGACCGAGGATGAGTTTCATTTCGGTGCATTTGTTTCTTCTTCTTTTCTTTTGTATTCAACTTTTGTTGTTGATTGTCTCTGTCTTTTCCTGCATCTTTTTATTGATTTTTTTTCAGTCTCCTTTTCCTTGTCTTTGTCGACTTTTTTTTTTTGGTCCTTCTCATTGTTCTTTTCAATGTTCTCTTCCCTTTCTCTCTCTCTCAAAATTGTTCTCCTGATCTTTATGTTGTCTTTCATTATGTTCCAGGGGAGGTGATTGATCCTTAGGTGAATTCTCTGGAGGGGAAGTTGGTTTCTCTATTGATCCCCTATCTGTTTTACTTTTGCCTTTATCTTGCAGATTAGTATTTTGTATCGACTCTTGTGGACCTATCCCTGTTTGTTTCTCTTTATCATTCTGCTCTTTTTGTCGTTTCTCTTCTCCTCCCTATTCATTCTGCTCAGGTATTTCTGTTTCGATTGTCAGTAGATTTATTGGGGAATTATCTGTCAACTTCGTTGAAGGAATGGTTTGCTCTAAGTCTTGATGGTGGACTTCCCCTTGTTCTTGTTTATCTTTGTTTGTTTATTTTGTTTGGTGAATCAACTAATTCTCTTGGACTCTATCTAATTGATCTGACTTGTGTGACTAGGTCGACTCATCATAGTGAGTCAACTTACTTGTATGGGTCAACTCTACTAGTTTGATCAACTTGACTGTATGCTTTTATTCTGCAGTACCATTATGCTTTAATACTTCAGATTCTCCGGACACATGGGAATCTGACTTTCTCTATTCATGTATGTTATCTTCCTTTTCATATGGATCCGACAACATTTCTTCAGATGACACTTAGCGATGCATCTTTCTTGTTTTCTTTTGCTCGGAAGGGACTTTGTTTAGTGGTGTTCTTTCTTCGACGATCAGAACATGGTCGATAGGTTGTGAATCTCTTTTCAAATCAACTGTGTTCTATTGTGTTCTTTGCATTTTGGGAACATTATTAATGGCTAGGGCAGGTCATGATGGCTTCGGTCGACTAGCTCCTCCTACGTTAGTATGATCAGTACTTATTTCCTGTTGATATTCGATTTTTTTTTTAATTTTTTAATTTTTTTTGTCTCCTCATTTCCACATGCTTTTCAATTGTACCCTTGGTTTTCAAAGCTTTGATGTGTTTTTCTTTAAATTCTATACCAACGCTTTATTGCATAATATTCCTTATTGCAGGTGCCTCCTGATGTGTTTCTTTGTCCTTCTGCTTGAATTGCTGAAATACTTTGTTAGAAATACCATCGAGCCTTAGTTTTATGAAGGGGTCCTCAAGGTTCAACGGTTGATCCAACTTAAATACTTATGTCTAGTTGATGTTGATGTCTAAAGGTTGAGCATCCGACTTGACTATCTATTTTCTCTTTGCCCATGGTTCTTGTTGTTTTGTAATATACTAGATATAAAAAGTATGCAGAACAGAAATAAAATGCTAGAAGTGGTAGAATAACAACAACATAACCAAAACAATCACCACAATAGCACTGAAATGATATAAGAATAACAACAGAAACAACACTTTGTTTCTGAAAGACATGTTCACGGGCCTCTTCGAGGGGGCAAGCTCCAGTTGAGTAGAGCTCTATTACAATAATATCCAAGCTAGGGTTCTCATACCCTCGACTCCTATTTATACTAAATAACTCCTATTTATACTAAATATGTCTATCAAAAGAAGCATCTAGAGGAAGATCCTTCTAGAAGCGAAAGCTTCTATTAGGTCTTCTTACATTCGACTTCTTCTATTTTATTTCAAGGCCTTATTAATATTGATCTTTATTACATCCGAATATATTGTTCTACCTATGTGCAGGTTAGGACCCTAACATGTCCTCCCCCTTAAAAACAACCTTGTCCTCAAGGCTTGAGATGTGGAAATTGCTGCAGAATGGTAGTCGGTTCCCAAGTGGCATCTGTTGGAGTTGTATCTTTCCACTGGACTAACACTTCCTTGATGGTTCTCTGATGCAGGCGATGCTCACGCTGGTCCAAAACTACTTGTGGTTGTAGCCAAATGGATTCTTCTTCGGAAAACTCAGGAAGGTTGTTTTGAATTTGGCACTTAGTTCCAATCACCTTCTTTAAGCATGAAACATGAAAAACAGTATGTAGCTTCGAATGACTGGGCAAAGCTAACTGATAGGCCACCCGTCCCACACGCTTGAGAACGGTATAAGGACCATAAAATTTGGGTGCTAGCTTCTGATAATGCTCGGCCTTGAGGGAATTTTTCTTGTAAGGTTGCAGTCGAAGAAACACCTGATCCCCTTCTGCAAATTGACATTCAGAGCGACCTTGATCTGCTTGTTGCTTCATACGATTTGGCACCATGACCAAATTCTCTTTGAGGGTACGGAGAATAGCCTCTCGAACTGTAAGTGTTTGGTCAACCGCCTAGACCTTCGAGACACCCGGTAGGTATGAGAGAACTGAAGGTGGATTCTATCCATATACCACTTCAAAAGGAGTCATGTGTGTAGTTGTATGGTATGAAGTGTTGTACCACCATTCAGCTAGGGGTAACCATTGAGCCCACTGATTTTGCTTTTCCAAGGAAAAACACCTCAAATATGTTTCCAAACACTTGTTGACAACTTTCATTTGACCATCAGTCTGGGGATGATAAGTTGTGCTGAGATGCAATTGGGTGCCTTGTAGCTTGAACAATTCTTGCCAAAAATTTCTTGTGAAAGTTGGGTTGCGATAAAAAACAATAGAGTGTGGCATGCCATGAAGCTTGAAGACCTGATCCATGAAAATTTGAGCCACTGTGGATGCTGTAAACGGGTGTTGAAGAGCACATAAATGAGCATACTTGGAAAGGCAATCAACAACCACCATGATGACTGATTTATTTCCCGATTTGGGTAAGCCTGTAATAAAATCCATAGAGATATCCCTCCAAATAGCAGGTGGAATTGGAAGCAGTTGTAGTGTGCCTGGAGATTTAATTGTTTCTCCCTTGTTGCGTTGACACACATCACATTCTGTGACAAAATTACGAATTTCCTGTTACATACCATCCTAGAAAAAAGAACGTTTGACCATGTCATAGGTTTTGGTGAACCCTGAGTGCCCCACTGTGGGTGTAGCATGAAGCTCAAAAAGTACCGTGGATTTAAGATTTGATTGTTTACTTAAATACAAATGGCCTTTGTATCAAAGCTCATCATGGAGCCAAGAGTACCTTGGGGAAGCTGGAGCATTTGACTGTAATTGTTGGATCAGATGCGAACTTTTGGGATCTTGTAGCCATTCTTGGTGAACGGCTGGAGCCAATATGGTACAATGAAGGAAAGAGAAAAAAGGGATCCTTTGTCTTCGTATTTTCGGGAAAGTGCATCCGCAACCACATTGTCTTTTCCTTTCTTGTAAATGATCTCATAATCATATCTAAAGAGCTTAGTCACCCATTTTTATTGCTCCGGGGAGGAAATGTGTTGTTCCAGAAAATACTTGAGGCTTTGATGGTCTGTCTTAATTTGGAAGCATTGCCCCAATAGATAAGGGCGCCACAGATCAAATGAATGAAAAATAACCAACATTTCCTTTTCATAGATTGATTTGCCCAGATTTATTTCAGATAGTTGCTTGCTGGTAAATGCCAAAGGACGACCCTCTTGCATAAGGACAGCACCAATTCCTTTCCCTGAAGCATCACATTCCAAGACAAAGGTCTTTGTGAAATCAGGAAGGGCCAGGACTGGAGTGGTGCACATGGCCATCTTCAAGGTTTGAAAATCTTGAGCAACAGCTGGGGTCCAAGTGAAAGAGTTCTTTTTTAGGAGAGCAATGAAAGGTGTTGCAATCTTTCCATAATTCTTAACAAACTTGAGGTAATAACCTATTAAGCCCAGAAATCCACGCAAGATTTTGAGAGTCTTTGGGTGAGGCAGTCTTGCATAGCTTCAATCTTTTTAGGATCCACCCTGACACTGTCCTTGCCAACCAGATGACCCAAGTACTCTACTTCTGAGGCGCCAAAAGCACATTTAGATTGTTTCAGGAAAAGTTGGTGATGAGAGAGTATATGGAGAACTCGATCCACATGAGAAAGATGGTTTGTCTAGGTTTTTCTATAGATGAGGATATCATCAAAGAAAACTAAGACAAAATGACGTAGAAAAGGATGGAAGACATGATTCATGAGGCTTTGGAAGGTGGAGGGGGCATTACACAAGCCAATGGGCATGAACAAAAACTCACAGTGGCCCTCATGAGTTCTAAAGGCAGTCTTGGGAATGTCTGCCTCTTTCATACGTATCTGGTGGTAGCCTGAATGAAGATCAAGTTTAGTAAAGAATTGGGCGCCACACAATTCATCTAGGAGGTCATCAATGACAGGAATGGGAAATTTTTCTTTAATGGTAAGTTTGTTGAGGGCACAGAAGTTAGGACACATTCGCCAAGAACCTTATTTCTTCAGGAACATGACGACCGAAGAAGAGTAAGGGCTCGTACTAGGGCGGATAATGCCTGCATTAAGGAGTTCCTGGACCATTTTCTCAGTTTCATTTTTTTGGGAAAAGGGGTGATGATATGGACGGATATTGGGAGGAAGGATTCTAAGTACAAGGGGACTAGAATGATCATGAACACCACAGGAAGGAGGGAGTCCCTAGGGAGTGGAAAAGACCACTTGATGTTTAGAAAGGATGGCTTGGAGGTCTTGTGGCACCGAGGGTGTCTCTGTTGCTTGTATGGCATGGAGTTGGGCCATAACACCAGAATGACCTTTTTTGAGCATCATTTCCATGAAATGGGAACTAATGATCTCAATTGAACAGGTGGTGATGCCTTGGAAATTATATTGGTGGCCCTCCTGGTCAAATTGCTTGGTTAATTCCTTGAAATCCATGAGAATGGGACCCAAAGTCCTTAGCCAGTTTGCACCCAACACAATGTCACAACCGCCCATGTTGATAGCAAACATATGAGATTTCAGGTGGTAGTCACCAATTTGGAGATGCACATTTTCATAATGCCCTCCACATTTCATGGAGCCACCATTGGCAATCATGATTTGGAAATTATTGATGGCATGGATGTAGCAATGAGTTTCTTGGGCAATGTGGCGATGAATAAAGTTATGGGTGCTTCCACTATCAACCAGAATGATGAACTTCTAATGCTTGATGTAACGGATTAGCTTGAGGGTTTGGGGAGTGGAGAAGCTAGTGAGAGAATTGAGGGAAATGACCTATTCTACTTCGGGAGGGTTTTAGGGAGGGGTTATGTTAGTGGTTTCAGGTGACTCAAACACAGGGGTAGTTTCAACATCCTCTTCTGAAATATCCTCGAAGATGGCCATAAGAAGCTTTTGTTTCTTACACTTGTGGCCCAAGCAATATTTGTCATCACAATTATAACAAAGGCCTTTTAGTTGGCATTCAACCATTTCAGCCCTGGTCAATTTTTGGATCTTTAGTGGAGTAGAGGGAGTAGTGGGATTTATTGGTTTAGGGCGAGGGATAAAAGCGAGTTTTCGATTTTGAGAAGATACAACCTGTTGTGCTTCTTTAGCTCTTTTAGTAGCCTCCACCCAACTCTGAGGCCGAGCCATGAGGACATGGGCCCGAATCTCATCCTTGCCTTGAGGCCACTGATAAAACACTCTCGGAAAAAGGCATCAGACATGCCCTCTGTCCGAAAAGCCAGGCGCTCAAAGGCAGCTATAAAGTCTTCCAATGTTCCTGATTGTTTCAACTTTGTCAAATGGCCCAAATGGTTGGTGTCAGTGTCAAAGCGTTCATAAAGCTCTGCCACAAAGTGTGTCCAAGCAATATACCCTTGACGAGAAATTTTTCTCCATTGCCACCATTGCCAACTTTCTTGATCTAGATGGAGAACACCATACCGAAGTTTGGCCAAGTCATCTGTAATGCCGTATAAAGAGAAATAATGTTCCATTTGGGTTACCCAACCAGTGGGATCCGAGCCATCAAATTTGGTCACATCCACCCGTGGAAGGCGTAGGTCACGTTGAAAGTGATGGTGTTGAAAGTTATGGGAATGAGAGGAATGTTCAGCTTCAGTATGTGGGGGTGAGTCAAAGGAAGGGTTATCTGTAGGGATATGAAGCTTGGTGCAGAGTGACGAAAAGACAAATTCAAGATGGGTGGTCAGGTCTTGTTTGATTTCCTCCATTGAGAACTAAATGGTTGTATTGATGGCGACAACATTGGCACTGAGTTGTTTCACTTCTTATTGGGTCTCGATGAGACTAGATTGCAAGGTATTGAAGTGAGCTTCCAAGTCTTGGCTATAGGTATGGGCCATGAGGACGAGGGAACTGAAAAGGGGTGGGTGGGATCAAATTTTTTTCCGAAAATGATATGTATGAATGTGATAAGGGAGAAGAGATGAATCCAATGGAATAGGTCTCAAATAATGGTGAAAAAATTTCCAAAAAATTTCCAGATTTTTTTTTTTTAACACCTGTGGAGTTATACTCCGATCTAAAGAATACTGCAGTGATGAAATGCCGAAATGCTTAACCAGGAAGAAAAGTGTAGTTACTTGGCAAACCGAACACAGTTGCACGGTAATAGATCTTGTCTATTTTAATTTGTTTATGTTTCTGTCCCCAAGGGTCTGTCCCCAAGGGTTAGGTATTCAAGGGTTCTACAGACAAGGGTTTTCCTTGTGCTATAGCTCTCTAATATACATGCAAGATCCAACAGTAGTACTCGGCCCAATATCTCAAGGAACTAACTAAGGAGGATAGACCGTACCCTTAGTCGTACTACCTAACTACCCAGGTACTAGAGAGTATCTTCTCGAGTGTTGTTCTCGGTGGCACTATAGAAGTCAGGCGACCGATCGGTTTATGAATCCCTCAACCATGGGTTTATGTGCATAATGACAGATCTCTGTGGCTTAAAGACGTCAGAATACGTCTCTACCCTGGAAAAAAAATTTACCCACAATTTCTGCTAAGGAAAGTGCTTTGATACCACTTGTAATATACCAGATATAAAAAGTATGTTGAACATAAATAAAATGCTAGAAATGAAAAAATAACAATAGAAATAACACTTTGATTCTGAAAGCAACGTTCACGGGCCTCTTCGAGGGGGAAAACTCCAGTTGAGCAGAGCTCTATTACAATAATATCCAAGCTAGGGTTCTCATAACCTCGACTCCTATTTATACTAAATATGTCTATCAAAAGAAGCATCTAGAG
>CBVK0102733024.1:0-19560 GCA_900067695.1 Picea abies
CCTTCTAGAAGCGAAAGCTTCTATTAGGTCTTCTTACATTCGACTTCTTCGATTTTATTGCAAGGACTTAGTAATGTTGACCTTTATTACATCCAAATATATTGTTCTACCTATGTGCGGGTTAGGACCCTAACATGTTTTCTTTTTGTTAGAGTCCATTTTATATGGGTCTCTTCTTGGATGCCCAGATATTCAACAAATGGTATAATATATAGTTATTCTTCTTTTTCTTCCTCTTGCTCAGCATCCATGAGTGGGGTTATGAGGATTGAATATGTTTTTAACACTTCTGTTAGGATTTTAATTTGTTGATCAGTTTTCCTTTCTAAGTATTCAAAGATTTGTAGTCGTGTCGGTTGGTAGTCCAATTCCTTAAGCGTCAAGGCCGAATCGACTCCACACCAAACCTTGGTGGTGTCAATACTCAATTAGATGTGGCAGGGTTCAATAGTTCTCAATGGAATACCTGCTCGACCCTTCATCTTTGAAACATATTCTTTATATTGACTACCC
The DNA here is from genome assembly GCA_900067695.1 of Picea abies. Classification (NCBI taxonomy): domain Eukaryota; kingdom Viridiplantae; phylum Streptophyta; class Pinopsida; order Pinales; family Pinaceae; genus Picea; species Picea abies. The sequence continues at coordinate 514 of CBVK0102733024.1, forward strand.
ATATTTTAAACATCTCGTTGGTCGAAAGAGATTATGACGATCCCATCGCTCCAGGTGAAAATATTCGGTAATTATCCATGGAGTGTGTTTTCTTTGATGTGAATGCAGCTTCCCCGACTAGACTAAATTGGATCATAAAGATACAAATAAAAAGGGAAGGAAATGTAATCTCCTAGCCATGTTCTTAGCATTCTCTACAGTTACTCTTTATTATACTTGCGAGGTGTTCTTCCCAATTAAACATTTCCACGTTTTGTAGAATCCAACCGATAGGCTCCAACATTGTCAAATTCACATCTGACATCTAACCTGCAGTGGTGAAGCATAATGATACAATAATGCAGGTCCATTTGGCATGCAATTATGTAACTTTGTTGATGAGCAGGCCCTTGGAATTCTTTGATAAGTTCCTCCTGTGAGATATTGTATCCACTTGGTTGAATCAGAAGTTTTTGGGACCGGAGGTCCCCCATGTGGTAACCCTGTGATTATGTGTATTAACCCCCCTATAATTCTGATTGGATATTTGAGCCATAGGTGGTCGCGACAGAACCGACTGATTATAAATTTTGCTGCTTCTTCCTTCCATCCCTCGAGATCTACTATTTGTGGGGTGCTTAAGGAATGTCAAATTATGACTCTTTCCAACAACTCAATTTCTTCCTTCTACATGCCGACCTATATGCCCCATGCTATGAAGTTATGCTAGTCTTTATCCCAATCAATTTCCTCCATGCGGGGATGTTGTATGTTATGCATACAAATCTCAACTTTCATTTTTGTAGCTACATCAAACTTTTGTTTGGTTCTTGGCTCTACCAGGGAATCTTGGACTTGTCCCCTCATTCTCGACATGCTTGCAGACTGTTTTTGGTTGGGAGAGATAGTTGAATTCAAAATTACTGGGTTTGAGTGCTCAAATGCAGGTTCTAGGGTTTCTACGCTCGGATGCTCTAGAGTGAAAAGCAAAGAGGTGAAGTCATATGCGTCATTGATATTTATATGCAGAGTAGTGAAAGTCGAATTAAATTCAAGCATCGGTATTGGAGTTTCGCATGTGTCGACATTTATGGGTGTCGTAAATGCTTGTTCGTGTGAGTGGAAAGATGCATCGATGACGAATTGGCGGTCAACCACGTCCCATCGAGCTTTAATTGTGTCAAAATTTTTCTGTTGGTCGATGCTTCCGACTGGGTCGATTAATTTTTCTTGATGAATTCTTCCAACTTGGTCAAAAAAAATTTTTGATCAATTTGTGTGATTTGGTCAAGTTGGTCCTTCTGGTCGATCTGAGATCTTCGATCGAACTGATTGACTAGGTCGACTTTGTTCATGTTTTTTTCTATAGTCGTATGTTTTATCTCGGTCACATTGATAATGATCATGCTTGCTTGATTTATAAGTTTCACGCTCTCTTTATTTAAGGAATCCACACTCGCTTGATTTGAGAATTTCACACTTGCTTAATTTAGAGATTTCATGCTCTCTTGATTTTCTTGTCTATTTATTCAAAAGTTGTTGGAGGTCATGTTTTGGACTTGAGATTTCTTTAGTATTATTTTTATCTTCTTGGTATATTCGAGATTATGTCCAAGGACTCTATTCTCTCTTCATATTTGATGCATAGGCTAGAAATATGTGCTTCTTGATGGTTCAAGGTCGATAATGGTTTATTATGTAGTTCCTTGCCTATCGACAATTTTGAACCTAACTCTCCATAATTTTTTCTTCTGTTTTATTTTAATACTTATTTTTTATTTTCTCTATTTTATCTTTCTTTTATTTTATTTTCTTTTCTTTTTCTTTCTTTTTATTTATTTATTTTTTACTTGACCTAGGCCGCCAAAAGTGGTTTTCGACCTAGTCAATGCTTGCAGTCGCCTCCCAAGAGGTTTTCACCCACATGTATCATGGTTTTTATGTGTTGTATTTCTTTAAGTGGGCCCCATTGACCACTTTTTGAAATTGGTTCCCTTGCAAGGGTCTTAGCCGGATTCCTTTGGTCAGTCAGATATCTTCAACAACATCTGGACCCAACCAAAAAGTTTCAAGTTTTTGCATTTTTCTGTTAGAAAACAAGTTGTAGAGCAATAAAATAAAAACAGATGCGAAAATAAAACATAGAAGATACACAATATAATAGAGACACAAATATACGTGTTTCACCCAGTGTGGGCTACGTCCACCAAAGAAATTTCCAGGTCCTTCCTTTTTATTATCCAACAAATGAAGGGATACAACCTACAACATTCCTGTTGTAGCTTCCTCTTCTTTCTCTTACAGTCTCCTCTCTTAGAATACAATATTCTCTCTCACACATTATCACAATACAATTCCTCATAAAAGACGGTTTCCTTCTAGGGAAAAAAACCATAATGTAACTTCTAGTGTCATATCTGTGACCTTATAATGAACGATCCAGATTGACTATGAAATTACAATATTTTACAAGGCAATTTGCCCAAAAACTTCTCTTTGGGAGTGCTGCCCCTAAACCCTCTCTAAGGGGGCCTCCATTAATTGTCGTCACCCCCCCTAGATCCAAATGTGGGGGGTAAATCCCCCCCACACTCCTCGTTAGGAAATGTGATCCAAACGTGGGTGAAACAAGATCTCTAAACCAATAATATAATCAGGCTCCACAACCACCAATCTCCCACTTGGAGACTAGTCACAACAAATCCATTGCTACTGTACTTTCTGGACTATGATCCACTTTGGGCCTGGCAAATTTCTCATTTTCACCTTCATTCTTGAAGAGAAACTGAAACTAAGAAGGAACTTAGTTTCTCCCTAGTTGCTACCTTTATTAACATGTATGTAGGATTCTGGCTAGTATGTATCTTTTCCAACTTCAATTGTCCATCTTCCAGTATGGATCGTATGAAATGGTACCTGAGTTGTATATGTTTAGTATTATAATGGAAGGTTGAGTTCTTTGAAACATAAATGGAACTGTAGTTGTCACAGTACAACCTACTATTCTCCTGCTCCTTTCTAAATTCCTCCATAAACCTTTGTAACCAAATCATCTCTTTCCTAGCCTATGTAGAAACAACATACTATGCTTCCATTGTTGAAAGTGAAAACACCTTTTGCAATTTGTAAATCCAAGTTGTTGTTGTTCCACCTACAGTAAAAGCATACCCTGTGGGGTTCCTCCTGCTATCTTTATCACCAGCCATATTTGAATCAAAATATACATGTAGAATAATGTCTGAACCTCCAAAACATAATGCATGAGTAGCAATACCTCTCAAATAATTGAGAATCCATTTTACTTCCCCTCAATGTTCTTTACCTGGATTGTTCATATACCTGCTCACAACTCCCACTGCATGTGCAATAATATACCTGCTCACAACTCCCACTGCATGTGCAATATCTAGTCTTGTGCACACCATTGCATACATCAAACTTCCAAATCCTGATGAATAAGGGACCCTGAACATGTATTCTATCTGCTCCTATGTCTTGGGACACATTTCCTTGGTTAATTTTAAATTCTTGGCCAAAAGTGTACTGACTTATTTTTCATTCTGCATTCTAAATCTCTCCAACACCTTCTCTATGTAATCACCCTGAGACAATATCAATTTATGATTTTTCCTATCTCTTGTTATTCTCATACTAAGGATTTTCTTTGCAACACCCAAATCCTTCATCACAAATGAATTAGATAATATCCTTTTGAGAACATTTATATCTTGCATGTTAGACCCTGCAACAAGCATATCATCTACATACAATAGCAAGACAATATAGCTTTCATTTTCCAACCTCTTAAAATAAACACAGTGATTAGAATGACATATGATATAATCTTGTTCTGTCATAACCCTATCAAATTTCAAATACCACTGCCTTGGAGCTTGCTTTAGGCCATACAAACTCTTCTTCAACTTGCATACCAAATTTTTCTTTCCTTTGACCTCATACCCCTGTGGATGTTGTATATAAATCTCTTCCTCCAAATCCTCATGGAGAAAAATTGTTTTTACATCTAACTGTTCAAGATGCATATCTTATATTGCCACAATACTTAAAATAGTCCTAATTGAAGTCATTTTAACAAAAGGAGAAAACATTTCATCAAAATATATACCGCAAACCCATTTACAACAAGTCTAGCCTTGTACCATTTTTTCCTCCATCTTCTTCCTTCAACATGTAAACTCATCTACTCTGCAATGCTCTTTTTCTGAAAAGCAACTGAACCAAGTCCCAAGTCTAGTTATTTATGAAGGAGTCAATTTCCTCTTTCATGCCTTGCTCCCACTTCTTTTTAGGGTCTACCTTCATTGCCTCTTCATAACTTTCTGGTTCACCAGAATCGGTCAATAATAAATAATACAATGAAGGAGAATATTGTTCAAGGGGTCTATTTAACCTGGTAGATCTTCTAACAACACTTGCATGAGCTTGAGGTGCTTGTTGATCCTGTTTATTGTACATTTTATTTTTTGCTACCTTTGGAATTTCATTTTATTTGATTTCATCAAGCACTTTTTATTCTATGTTTTCCTTCTCCTGTTTATTTTCCTACAAATGATCTTTGTACACGACCTTTTCATTGAATGCCACATCTCTATTCCCAATGATTTTATTATTTTCATAATCCCATAAGTGATAACCAAAATCATTAACACCATGTCCAATAAAGGTACACTTCTTGGATTTTTCCTTAAGCTTTGTTCTATTTTCTTTATCAATATGGACAAATGCTTCACAACCGAAAGTCTTCATATATGAGTAGTTTACCTTTTTATCAATTCATGCCTCTTCTAGAATACCACCATCCAAGGAGCTTGAAGGCCCTCTGTTTATTAAGTAAACAACAGTATCTACAACATCTACCCAGAACTGTAAGGGAAACCTAGCATTCAATGTCATACTCCTTGCACATTCCATGATTGTCCTGTTTATCCTTTTTGACACACCATTTTCTTGTGGTGTTCTTGGAACTGTCTTCTCTATACAAATGCCATGATATGAAAAATAATCATCAAAATCCTTGTTTAAGTATTCACATCCATTGTCTGATCTGAGACACTTCAACCTCTTTCCAGTCTCATTCTCAACCAAAGCTTTCCATTTCATAAAAGTGTCAAAAACATCATATTTTTGTCGAATGTAATAAACCCAAATTTTTCTAGTTATGATCAATAAAACTAACATAATAATGAGAGACGCTAAGAGATGATACCTGAGTTGGTCCCCATACTTCTGTATGCTCAAGATCTAAATTTTCACTCTTATTTTCCTTTCTGACTATGAGAAATCCGACTCTCTTTTGTTTTCCATAAACACAGTGCTCACAAAAATCCAAATCAACTTATTTAAGATCTGGAAACAAATTCCTTTTGTGAAGTATCTACGTCCCCTTCTCACTCATGTGTCCAAGCCTATGATGCCACAGTGTTGTATCCACTCCTGTAGAAGCTAAATATATATAAGAGTCATCATTACCATTACATAAATACAATGTACCTACCTTCTCTCATTTTTTCATTACCAATGATCCTTTAATGACCTTACACACCTTATATGTAAATATAGATATACAACCTTCACTTTCCAACTGCCATGTTGAAATTAGATTTCTTCTCATATCTGATATATGTCTCACCTCTTTCAGTATCCATTGATTTCCATTCTTTTTATTTATTTGTACCTTACCCATTCCAACAATTTGACATGGTTCATTATCACCCAAATAATCCTGTCTGAAATCACCTTGAACATAATATTGGAAATATTTCCTATGGGGTGTGGCATGAAATGAATCCCCTGAATCTACTGCCCAAGATTCAGTAATATTATCTAAAGAAAGAATCAAAGCATCTTGTAACACATCGTTTGTTACATCTGCTTCCTAATTTTTCTCTCGTTGTCCATCTCTTTGTTTCTTTGTAGCTCTGCAGTCTTTCTTCAGATGTCCTTTCTTCCCAAAGCAATTTTATTCACATGTTCCTCATGAAAGTCCTAAATCAAAGGAATTTGAAGGCACCGATGATGAAGAGGAGGAATATGATGGTGACAAATCTATTCAACAATTTAATAGTAATGAAAATAATCAAAATGTAGGTCAAAGTGGAGACTATGATCAACGTTTAAATGATTGGAATGAAAAGTTTCCTCCAAGTGAGGAGTTTCAAGGTACTGATGAAGATTTCCAAGGCACCAATGAATATGATGAAGAATTTTCCTCAAGTGGAAATTTTAAAAGCAGTGAAGATGATTATGACAATAGTGCACACTCTTTCCCAAGAGGGGAATTTAAAGACAACAATGTTGGTGATGATGAATTTCCTCCAAGTGAGGATTTTGAAGGTACTGAAGAAAATTTTCCTCCAAGTGAGGATTTCCAAGGCACGAATGAGGATGATGAATAATCCCCCCCAAGTGGGAATTTTAAAAGTAATCATGACGATTATGGAAATGCTGGACAATCTTTCCCGAATGAGGAATTTAAAGGAAGCAATGTTGGTGATGATGATTTTCCTCCAAGTAGGGATTTTCAAGGTACTGATGAAGATAATGAAGATTTTCCTCCAAGTGAGGATTTTCAAGCCAATAATGAGGATGATGAATAATATCCCTCAAGTGGGGATTTTCAAAGTAGTGAAGATTATTACGCCATTGGTGGATACTATTTCCCGAGCGATAAATTAAAAGGCAACAATGATGATGATGTTGATTTTCCTCCAAGTGAGGATTTTCAAGATACTGATGAAGATTTTCAAGGCACTAAGCAGGATGGTGAAAATTTTCACTCAATTGGGGATTTTGAAAGCATTGAAGATGATTATGTCAATGGTGGACACAAAGTTGATGAAGATTTTCCTCAAAATGAGGATTTTCAAGGTACCGATGACGATGATGGAAAATTCTCTCTAAGTGAGAATCTTAATGGCATTGACAGTCTTATGGGTGATGATGATTTTCCTTCAAGTGAATATTTTCATGGAAGATCCAATGACATTGGTGAGGATGGCAATCATGTTTCTAGTGATTTTGATATTCCTCTCAAGAACAAGATTATAAATGAAGATGATGGACCTAGGAATGAAGATCATGTTCTCAATCATTCAGTTGCAACAAATCAAGGTGATTGACATTCTCTAGTTCAGTCTCCTAACAATGTTTTTTTTTTATATTCCTTCTGGTGATAAGGAAAATCCTTCTAGTGAGGATGATGAAATAGTGGAGACATTGCAAAGGAACATTGTGTCTAGGACCATGAATAGACCTTTTTATAACAATCCAAATCATTCTAGTTATACAAGGTCTAAGAAATAATTTCTCACTAAATCAATTTCCATAAGTGAATTGATTTCAAGTGAATGTTGTCAAAAGAATTGTTTGAAAAGCATGGAATACATGTATGCCTTGAATAAAAGGAAGACATATTTGTCAATGAATAAGACCATGCAAAATTCATATTTGATGGGGTGCATGATATCCACCAATACATGATATGATTATCGCATTGGGAATATTTTACTTTACAGAAAGGCTTTAAAAAAAATTCACTCAAATTGTAATCTTCATCTAGCAAGAATCCAGACAAGGTTGGAAAAAGATCCTTAATTTTATTCAAAGGTACATCATGGACAAGAGAGTGGGCCATTGAAAAACACTACATTGTCATGGATGTGTGTTTTTTTTTCAAACATGGAGAGTGTATGCCAGATAGAGACATAATACATATTCAGATAATTTCTCATGGAGGGAAATCTACAACTTGTACAAAGGATATGCTGAAGGTGTTGAAGGAAATAGTAATTTTATTACATATGCACATTTTACAAGAATATGGAAGAAACAATTCAACAATGTCTATATTCCTAATAAGTCAAGGATGGGGATTTGCAGTATATGTGTTACTCTTAAGTCAAGAAGATATAAATCCGAAGGGGCAAAAAGAGGTATGTATTTGTTGTTGTTGTTGTTGTTTTTAATTGAATAGTTATTAACTATGAAAACATATGATCAATATTTTCATTTTATGTCATGTGCAGATTCTATAGTCAAAGCACTTCAAGAACATCATAATCAACAATCAAGTGAAAGGAAAGAGTTGTACAAACATCGGAAGAAGTGTTATGATACTCCAAACAAATTTTTAGGTATGATAATTGATGACATGGACCAGAAGAAAACACTTCTACAACATTTTGTTCGTACACCCAAAAATTTATAGGAAGAGAATTTCATTCAGTTTCACTTGGTTGGTTGTATGGTTTTCAATGAAAAAATGTGTCCAGGGGTTTACTTCACAGCTCCAAATATTCACAATGATGAAAATATGACCATCGCCATAATTCATCGTGTGCTCACTCATTGGTATGGAAATCTTCCTCAAGTTATCTATCTACAGTTGGACAACACTAGTCATGAAAATAAAAATCAAATTGTGTTTGGATATCTAAGCATGCTTGTTGAAATGAGAATCTTTCAAAAGGTGAAAGTTGGTTTCCTTCTTGTTGGACACACTCATGATCATATTGATCAAATTTTTCAGTGTTTTTTCAGTAACATTGAAGAGGGAAAATGTTGGAATCCTACTATCATTGATTGAATGTATTAAGAAAACATACATTCCAAAGCTTGTTTTCCATATATTAGAAGAAATCGTTAACATGCGAATATTTATTCAGGGATGGCATTGTGAAGAAAAATGTATTGAGCAGCTTAATGACATTAGCTTCCAACATCAATTTTGTTTCAAAAAAAATGATGGGAAAACACTTACATGGGGAAAGGAGTATTCAACTACTACAGAATGGGGGCCTTCATCAGGTTTAGCATTTTTGAAGTTCATTCCAGATCGTCCAATATTTTCATCAAAGTTATTATTTTACAATCAATTGTTGAAACCCATAATGCATAGAGGCATAATAGAGATGTAGATTATTCTGAATGCCTGGAAGAAATAAAAAAGTACATTAAGGATACATATGAATACTTTGATGTCGTTGATTCTATTTGGTGGGAGTCTTTTTTCAATAGTCAAAGTGACATAATTTGAAGCTCAACAAATGAAGATACATTGTTGAAGAATCCATTTCATTGGCCACAAAATATGTCAAATGAATCTGAAGAAACAAACATTGTTGAAGTTCAACAAGAATCTCAAGGTGCTATTGAGTATACACAAGCAGAGGAAAGAGAAATGTATATTGGTTCATGAAGGTCATGTGCGCAACGTGAAGCCATGGAAGACCTTTACATGGTTCAGTACAAGATATTAAGGAGGGTAGCATGATTGCAGTTTTAGTGACTGAAGATCCACATGGTTATCCATTCTGGATTGCAAAGGTTATAAAGATTGAGAAAGAAAATGTTGATGTTATTGCAATTGAAGTGCATTGCTATGCAACAAGTACACACCCATTCAATGGTGTGTACAAGTCATAGATGGTGGTTGAGAAACATGTCAATAGAAAGAGAAAAAGAAAGGGTTAAAATACAACTCGTCGTCGTACTAACCTCTTAAAATCAGATGATGTTGACATACTTGTTTATGACTTCAATTTGAAAAAGAGAGGAACTCTTCACTCCAAGACAACATAGATTATCAAGAGGTCATTGCGACAAGAAATAAATGCAAGATGGAAGTATGTTGAACCTATTCATAGATCTAAAAGGCATTTGACATATGAAATTTTGGGCATGCATGTAGACTCAGATGGTGCATTCATCGACAATAGAAAAGAGTATGGATCATCTACATCAAATCAAATCATTCATCTAAAGACAATGTAGACTATGATGGTATTTCAGAAACCATGAGTCAATCTGAATAAGTGTATGAAACATTTTATGTATTTTTTATCCATATGATGTTTGTATGGTGATTAGAAATGAGCATTGAACTTACATATGATCTTACATGAAGTTATGAATCTTTTTTTTTTATGTTTTATGAATTATATGTTTTGATTATGGATATTATAATAAAAGTTCTTAGCTCATACGTTTTGAATATGGACAATATAACAATACTTTTAAGAAATAATTTATGTTTCATTCAATGTAACTTGTATTTACTTTTTTTTATTAAACGTAAAATTTTTTTATTAAAAAGTGACGTTGAATTTTTAAAGTATATTGTGATATTTTCATGGCATTATGCATTACCTTGTGCTTTGATTGATAGTAAGATTTAAAAAGTAAGCATTTAAGGGTTGATTTTATGATTTTGCTTACAGTAATGATGAGTTCTTTTATCACTTTATAAAAATGTATCATTTTCATACCCCAATTTTAGAATGGGTGCTACCGCTAGCAATATTTTTCGATTTAATGGTTTATTTTGAGGTTTTGGTTTTAATGGTACCAACTGCTAAAAATATGATTTCAAATTATTTAAAATTTTAACATTTTGAAAAAAAAAATTCAAAAACATATTTTTTAGGTGTTGATTTTAAGGTTTTTATGAGCAACTGTCCGAGTTTTGAAGGCAATGTTTGAAAAATGTTGTAATTTTGAGCCTGTTTAAAAAAACGGTGCTACCAGTAGCACCACTTTTTGATTTGGGGGTTGATTTTCATGTTTTTTATGCAAAAATATGGGTTTTTTGGGCCAGAGTTCTCGTTTTGAGGTCATAGTTCTTATTAAGTCAGTAAATTTGTTGGAGATGTCTCTCTCCCACCTAAACCTGAGGGGGAAATCCCTCTGTGGCTCTCCCTCTAATACAATTGACTCTCTCTGAGACCAGGCTCACTCTGGGTCCGCATGTGATAGAATCTAACATATCGAGTCTTTATCACTCCTAGTCAAATCAACACGACTAAGTAGATGCTCCTCCCAACTATAGACATTGTTTTTCTAGTTCTCAACAACAAGTCACCCTCGATCTAGAGTTATGAATCCACCATGGAAAATGCACTCACACAATCCAACTAAAGTTTAACAACACACAACTCAAGGCAAGGCCAATGGCACCAACTCCAACAACAGTTCCACCTCACAGTCTCTCATTCCCCTCATCCTATCACACCCAAGGAAATGTACCCCATTCTCTTCCACCTCTGTCCTTCGAGTTGTCCCACTTCCCTTGTAGGGCTTCAACAACAACCTGGCCAAGAATTCTCCGAGCTCTATGGCACTAGGAACACAATGCTGCTCTCAAGGAGCTTATAGGCACCCACTAGGCCAACACATAGAGAAAACTATTCCCAACAATTCCCTTCTCTAGTTTCATCCTTTTCCAAGGCAACCCAATGAGAAAATACTACACAATCCACCTAGGATTCTCGTGTTCACTATTCTCATAGGTCTCAACTCGCTCCTCCATTTCTTATTTGAATTCTTCTCTCTAGCTTGAACTCTCCAAAGGTCAGCAATCTCCCCTTCTCGTGAACAACATAATGATGATAAAAGGTAGTCCCCTTTCCATTAAAACTCAACATTATAAATGAATTCTCTTTTCAGGACACTTGTCCTACAAGGAAAACCCTTGATCCCACTTGGTAATTTGTTCCCCTCACTTAGGAACTTAGGATAAAGATAACAAAAACTTAGGCTTGGAATTTTAGGAATATTTTATTATATTCCTTGGCTTATCCCCCTAGCTTAAGCCCTTCTCAAAATCCCTTAGCCCCCTTTCCCTCTTGTGAAGTCCTATCCCCCCATACTCTTTTTGTCCTCGGATCTACAACAATGATGTATTTTTATTAATATGATATTGTGATTACAAAATACAAAGCTTGGCTCACCTACCACACCATACAGGCTCACCGACCAATATAACACAGGCACCCTAGCATTAACATTCATATATATAAGGCACTCTAGCCCAAAAACCATCCTGGCTCAAAAACCTATCTAAACAGATATACCTTCATTTACCCAATTACCACCTGGGGTATTACATATTATGAGAGGATAATGATATTCATATGTTTTTGCACACGAGAATGAAAAAAGACATAACACATAAGTGGGATTTAATTACCTACATAGCTTTCTAAATAGTGGCTATGATAAGAGGAGTAAAGATCTTTATCTCTTCTAATGGAGAGCATGAAAAGGTGGAATTTAGATAATCATTGACACCGACTCCACCCATCACATATAACGCTCTTGAGAAATGAACTTTGGAATATGTCAATCAAATAAACTATATTTTTATATATTCATTGGGAAGCATAGCAATAATTGAAATTTTACGTAAAATTATTGAAATATACTAATGAAATAAACAATATATCTCATTGTCAGCATTATATATTCCACACTTATAGAACTTATGTTGACAAGAATATCCTTTTCAAATGGAAAATGCAATCACAGGAAGGGGGCGGGTGATCGACATTGGGCATCCCATCAACGATAGAGAGATGGCCAAGTCAAAATTGAAATAAAATTTGAACAAAATAAAATCCAAACGTTTGTGAGTGCGATGAAAGACTCCACAAGGAATTTGTACAGAAAATCCTAAAAGTGAAAAAAAAATGTTGGAATACATCCAATGAAATGGATTTATAAGGATACTTCCACCATGTACATGTTTAATACACATAACGAAGGTACACATTTGTCTAAATGAAACCCAACCCCACACAAGTTTGCATTATGGAGTTACTCATGTCTTCCTCCTAGAGATGCTCTAATTACCATTTGAATACCCCTATTTCCAATGTAGCATTGAAGCAAACCAATCTGGTATTGTTGTTAGTTTGCAAGTTCTAATGGAAAACACAAATGAAAAAATTAGGAGAGCATACCACTTCGTCTTCTTCATCTCATCCAACTATAATATTAAGCTTGTTTGTCATTCACATTTCTAGTTTCAGGCCCCTATATAATTTAATATAAAATCTCATAGACAAACAAGCATAAACACACTCTAGGATTCCAATGGCTCTTCTTTTCCCATGGACAATGGTTGGCCGATGAAAAAGGTCTTAGACTCATTTGTGATCAAGGGAATCGACAAGGTTGTCAAAGGTAAGGAAGAAGCCTCTGGACCCTCCCTCTGATTCATTCATTTCATTTTTATATTCAGTCTTTTTTTCTCTAGTCAGGGACTGTGTAGTGATACACATCCAATTTTTTGTCAATTCATTTGTAGCATTCCAAAATTTTTTAGAGGGAACATGAGGCATCTGCTTATTCACTTAAAGATGGAGGTTGATTGAAATACATTGAGGTTACACTTTAAGTCTACCTTAGGAAACTATTCAAATCATAAACTCTAAGCTTTTCCTTTTAGATTTGTTTGTAAAAGTTCACAAGAGGAGAAAGAGACATAATACATGTGGTAAGCTCTAAAGAAGATGTGGGCTTATGGATGTTCTCCTATAAACACCCCAAAATCTATTCATTATGTGTATCTTTTCTCATAATACCCATATAAAATTTTAGTAGGGTATTACCAAGATGAGGATAGACTATATAATATCAAATGTAGCAAAGATTGGGTATGTACACAAAAGCATGAAATGGATATGAGATTAAGTGTGAATAGGTTGATATGAATATGAGGAATGGATATTACTATCATACTAACTTCTGATGTGTTTTAGAGTATGGTGTTAGTTGTAACGATGTTTCCTTTGAGAGTGAATATTTAATATCACAACAACATTAGAGTCGCACACACTACCTATCTGAGATATCATTGGTGGTCTACCTGTTAAAAACAAGAACTTGGCTCTTTCATGGAGGAGATGTCAGTGTATCCATGAAGTCACATCTCTTCTTCCATGTTTCCATCCATCAATGATGATGTGATTTTGTGAGTGATTTGCAAGAAAAAAAAAATTCTAGTGTATTAGGGTTTTTTAGGATTTAATGTGTTACACGGGAACCTTTCCCAACCTTTAGAAAGTTCGTTCCCACGTTCCAGGGAGCTTAGGAGTTGGAATGAAACGTTTCTAATAATGGTCCCATAGTTCCGGGAGCTTGGGAACTATCTGGGAGCTGCCAATATGAAAAAACAGGAGCTTGGGGACTAGTTTTGGAATCTTGGGAACTTGTACAAGCCCCCCATAAAACAAGGAGCACCCACAGATTGAAAAATCAGCAATCACTATTTTTTTTCCACACTAAAGCCTAAAATATCTCTTGCTAAATCCTAAAATATCTCTCGAAAATTTCCAATAAAGAGAGCCCCTCTCATCAATGATACACAATTAATTTCATGGAGAGGTGGCTTCAAATTCAAGAGCGTGTGAGACGCACTGTGAGAGGGACTAACGAGATGCATTCATGGAGAGGTGGATTCAGATTTAATAGAGTGTGAGACGTGTCGAGCACAAACTACACTATAGTTAAGGTAATAATCATTGTTTCGTTTGCCATTTTAATTTACTCGTTCATAATATAGTTCTCAAGGTCATGGCAACAAGTGATTTGCCTAAGTTGTTTTCGAGGTCATGGAAACAAGCGATCTGTTTTCAAGTTTCATATTTGTAGTGCCTAGGGTCATCCTCCATATCTTTGGACACTCCACTCCTTATCTGGCCCATTTTCATATTCCATCTCTGTTAGAAAAGAAATTCGTGATGTATTTCAACCAATGAAAAACAATCATATTGATAGCAACAAAGGCCCTTCGCCGAGTGGATTATGTTGAGGTAGCAGGTGAACCCTACTCACTCCCAGCGAATGCGGATTCCGTCGCTTAATTCCCATAGCCTTCTTTGCCCAGGGTGCTTTCAAATAAATAACATATATAAGCCCGATTGTTGTGTTAGAAAATAAACTCATGATGTATTTCGGCCAGTGAAAGACAACCATATTGATAGCAACAAAGGCCCTTCGCCAAGTGGCTTACGCTGAGACAACAGGTGAAACCTACTCGCTCCCAACGAATGCGGATTTCATTGCCTAATTCCCCTAGCCTTCTTTGCCCAGGGTGCTTTCAAAGAAATAACATATATATGCATGATTGTTAGTCTTTTGAAGAAGAAGTGATATAGTTTCATCGCAGGCTTGCAAAGCATTAGAACCCACGTCTAAATATTCCTCATTCAACAATGTTTTCAATCTCTTTCTCAATGTAAATCACTGGAGAAATCCTCTAATCACGATTTCGTTATGTTAGTGAAGTCAAACCCGTGAAGGCTCGGATTATTAATAACATTGTCTTCCTCGGTGGTATTGTTTCAATCCAAATAGTCATTAATCATTTCAAATATACTCAAAACACAATGCAATCGAGCTAAGGCACTGCTTGTTGCGGCCCTCTAATGAGGTATTCCCGGAGGAATATTAAGTGGCACCACGCACATGCCTCCGACTAGCTTGATTTCCGAGAGCGAGGCATAACGGCTAAGACATGATGAACTTGATTGTTGATAGCTACTAAATTAAGGCACTACTCAACTTTATCAAGTGAGACATTACTTAGTCTAGTATCGTGGTAGGCCTACCCAATTTAATTTAAAATTGATATATACAATTTATGAATTTGTGTTGCCAAGTTGTGCGTGCTAATAACTGTAATGAAATTCTTAAGGCATACCCATTTTAATTTAAAATTGATATATACTAACTATGAGCACATTCATGATTCATTGCTTATTTAATTTAATTTAAGTTAAGTTTGATTAATATTTTGATATTTGAGCACATTCCATTGCTTCTTTGGATACTATATTAAATTAGAATGTATATACTATATATAGCATCAATGAAAACTGAACATGCAAATCATTCCCATATTAGAATGGTTAGTAACATTTTGGGTATAACTCTGGTTAGAAAGTGTGGTCATAATTTCATTCTTTGCTTTAGAGAAGTAGATAGAAGTCATGCACTTAAAACCATGATTAATATTTTTTAGGGAATTTGGCCACTATGTTTTTCTAAGGATTCTCAACTTTATACAAGTAGATAGTGATCATGCACTCAAAACAAATTGTCAAAGTGTGGAGGGAATGAAGCAATGTTTTTATAAGGATTCTTACGATTGAACACCTTTCAATAACATTAGAAGGGATCTTCTTCGTGCATTTTGAAAAAAATTCAGTCATTTTCATGATTAAGGTAGAAGGAGAGGCATGAGAGGTAGAGTACATTCCTATTGGAATGATTTTTACTGATCCAGTGGAAGATTATTTTAAGCCTATTTCAAGAAGTTGTAAGTTAGCATTTTTTTTCTTAAAAATTAAATCCATTGGCAGATTATTTTAAGCCCATTTCAAGAAGTTGTAACTTGTAAGTTAGCATTTTTTTTCTTAAAAAAAATAATTTGCATAGCACTTGAAATTAAAGTATACAAGTTTAAACTTTAAAGATTTTTTTTTGGAAATTTAAAAGGATTATAAATTCTAAGTTTTAAAGTTCAAAGACACAAATTTCAATTATTAATAATAATTTACATATTTTGTGTCATATTGTTTCATGTTTTTAATGTACAATTGTATGTTGTGTATTAACCACCAGGGAAATCATGGAGACTGGGAGTCCACAATCTAGGGGGGAAGACAAAATTTCTACTCCAATTCCAATTTCAAGCCAAAACCAAGTCCAACAAAGCACAAACTCCAAGAAATCGTTGTTAATGTATGTGAAAAAAATCACTAAAAACAAGAAAAAGAATACTGGTGGTTGTGAAGAATGGATGTGCACATTGTGCAACCATGTATTTAAGGGAAGATACACTAGGGTGTGGCATCATCTTTTGTCCATATCTGGTGAAGGGGTTAAAGGTTGCACATGTGATATTGAAAAAAGGATGGAGTTAACCAAGATTCACATGATTTCCTTAGGTGTTAGTGAAACATATGTGGACAATTCACGTTCTTTTAAGGTACCTATAGTTGTATCATCCTCCCATGATACACGAGTTTTAGTGAATCAACGTCAACTAAACCAAATTGACTGTGAGGAGGGGTATACTTTCATAAGGAGTAAGAGTTCTACTAGTGTTGCTACTGAACGAATTCATAAAATATACAATGTGGTGCATAGGGATGTGGTTGATGATGTTGTCGCTAATTTTTTTTATGGCAAATGGAATTTCATTTAATGCCACACGTTCACCATATTACAAATAAATGGTGAGAAAAATCATAGTTTTTGGGCCAGGATATACACCCCCAGGTTACAACAAAATGAGGACATCATTGTTGGATAAGGGGGTAACAAGAATGCAATGGCTTACAGGGGACCTGAAACAATCTTGGATTCTTATAGGGTATTCAATAGTCATGGATGGTTGGAAATACAATCAACAATGGCCATTGTTGAATATTATTGTCACATCTTTAGCAGGACCTTGTTTTTTAAGAGCAATTGATTGCAGTGGAAAACTTAAGGATGTTACCTTCATGTTTGAGGTATTGAAGGATGCAATTGATGAGGTTGGTCCTTCAAATGTAGTACATGTAATCACAGATGCAACACTTGTTTTCATAGCAATGAGATTGATGGTCCAAATTCAATATAGGCATATCTTTTGGACTCCTTGTTGTGTACATGACACACACCCACTACGGCATAATAGGTTTTTTTTTTCCGCCTTTTTCTCCTTTCTTTCTCGAGGGATAGAATCCCCGAGTTCCTACGAGGTCCTAGCACAGGTTAGCTCTTCCTGTCGAAACCTTCACTAAACCAATCCACCGATTCTTTCATTGAAAACACGTCGTGTACAACTCAAGCACCAAGCGCGGGCTTCACCTCCATGTGATCATCGGTTATGACCCCGGGCCAAGCCAAGAGGCGCCTTTCACATTTCGTGACTCAAGGATGCCTGAGAGTCTAGTCTTTTGAATCTTCAAACCCTGAAACCCGAAATCATCCCTTCGTTGAGATCGACGACTGCAAATCTTCCCCTTGATCCGACGGTCCTAGCCATATCGGGACTTTAGTAACCAGAAATTC
This sequence comes from Picea abies, assembly GCA_900067695.1. Classification (NCBI taxonomy): domain Eukaryota; kingdom Viridiplantae; phylum Streptophyta; class Pinopsida; order Pinales; family Pinaceae; genus Picea; species Picea abies. The sequence continues at coordinate 18,358 of CBVK0102733024.1, forward strand.
AAAATGCAAGTGAGTCGAGTCTTTCGACTCTTCAAACCCCGAAACCCAAAATCGTCCCTTCATTGAGATCGACGACTACAAATCTCTTCAGAGTTTAGTGAACCGGGAGTTCACGATGCAACGACTCCATAACTCCTATCACTCAAATCCCCGAATTCCGATGTGGAAATTCGTGTAGGAGATCAACGAACCTCGTTGATCTGGATCTGACGATCACTATCCCTCCTAAGCTTAAGGGCATTGAAGGACACTCAGCCTTAACCCCCTTGCTGTCCTACGAGATCCAATGGCTTACGGGGTTTCAGAGCTTTCCCCGAACTTTAACTGCTCACCACGCGTCTCCTCCGATGGACGGTCCAGATCCTCGTGGAGTTTCGTGAACTGGGATTTCGTGACTTGCAAAGATGAGGGGTCTTCCCCTTTGGTCTCCTGAATGCCGAAACGCCGAAATGTCGAAACCTGTTCACACTAAGCTGATTTGGAGTTTCGCATACCGGGACTTCGCGACTTGCGACGACGAAGAGTCCTGCCCTTTGGTTTCCCGGGTGCCGAAACGCCAAAATGCCAAAACCTATTCACACTAAGCTAATTCGAAGTTTCGCATACCGGGACTTCGCGATTTGCGACGACAAAGGGTCTTGCCCTTTGGTTTCCCGGGTGCCAAAACGCCGAAATGTCGAAACCTATTCACACTAAGCTAATTCGGAGTTTCACATACCAAGACTTTGCGACTTGCGACGACAAAGGGTCCTACCCTTTGGTTTCCCGAGTGCCAAAACACCAAAATACCGAAACCTATTCACACTAAGTTAATTTGGAGTTTCGCATACCGGGACTTCGTGACTTGCGATGACGAAGGGTCTTGCCCTTTGGTTTCCCGGGTGTCAAAACGCCGAAATGCCGATGAACGGGTCCGAATACTTTGGGACTTTCAGGACGTTTCCAAGTCCACCCCCCTGCCTATGCAAAGGTTAAGGTCGACGGGCAATAGAGCTCCGACAGATCTTTCAGAGGGTTCTTGGGTAGATTATCCCTAGGCTTAGTGACCTGAGTAAAAGTCTTCCTAATTCGCCGAGCTATAAATTTGGTGGTCGGGGTAAAGTAAACTCGTGGGTTTACTATCATGGTAGTCCTTTCGACGAACTCACTCCGACTCTGGAGTGCGAGGAAACTTCCCAAGAGAAGTGCCTTCGGGAAATTAAA
>CBVK0102733064.1:0-10150 GCA_900067695.1 Picea abies
TCCTTCAACTTTTGTGTCCTCTTCTTTTGACTCCATCTACCCTAGTGAGGCACTGATCTAAGGCCACATGCGTTGAGTAACTTGATCACAACTTTAATCAAACACTTTGAGCAATTACTAATCTTTCTAACCCTAGCCTAAGACTAAACTTACTAACTCATTGTTGTCGTCATCTTCCTTGTGCTACAAATACCTTTGTGCAGCTATTGTTTCACTTTTAAGACAATTGAATGATTGGTTAAGGCATTATCTATGAAGTGTTAATTTGTTATATTGAATGCCAAGTTTTCTTTAGCATTTATTGAGAAGTAATATTGTAATCGTTTTTATTGTACAAACATACTTCATCAATATTTATTGCTCAATTTCTTATTATCAGAAAGGTCATTGATTTTATCAAGTACTAACCAACAAGCAAGCTGGCACATGCATCGTTTTATTGTTGTCTTGTTCTCGGGCAGGTGATCTTTCGGTTATTACTTCCGGCTATATTTATTGGCTATAAGCCAAGACTTTCTGATCGGGTGGTAACTTGTGAGGGGGATCACTATCACTCAACCTTGCTAAAACCTCTTGCCTTCTCAAGACCCCAAGTTACCGAGGACGTCTCCCCTGGTCTTTACCTCCCTAAATAGAAAGAACCTTCCCATCAAGGTGACAGTGGGTGGGATTGGTTCAGTTACGCCAGTTTGACCTCTTTTTATCCATCCATTATCCTAACTACAAATTGTGTGATAACAAGGCTCAATTAGCTCATTTGAATGCATTGAAGGATGCTCTAGAAGATGAGGATCGTGAGGCCTCATTTCGACATCTTCAATCCTTTCATCAAGATTATGGAGTGCTTGAGTCGGTTTACAGGTAATGTATTCAATACTCCAAGACATTCTATCGATATCTCATGAAAATAAAAGTGTTGTTCAATCACAGAAATGAGACATTAAAATTCCAACATCGCCAATTTTCTCATTAAATCTTGATTAAATTCTATTGAATATTGTTTTTCAATTTTCAATTCGATTATAGTGAAAAGTTCCTATAGACTAGGGAGGTCTCACATGGATTAAAAATGTAAACATTTAAACATAATCACTACGGTTTTCTCTCCACTATATTTTATCCCACCAAAAACATGATGATCCAGAAATTTTATACATGAGTTGTTCAACCATAGAAACAAGATCTAAAAAACCCAACATCCTTGATTCAAATCTCTGATTAAATTTGAGTCCAATTAAATTTTGTATTTTTGTTTCAAGAGAAGAGGTCCTTTATACCGAGTAGGTCTCAAAGGATGTTAACAGCAAGTAAACAAACCAATTGTTTTAACTTTTATAGTGGACTCTTGGTGGACTGAAACAATCAAACTTTGCTCAAATTTATTCTATGATATGTTCAAAGGAGCATAATTATGCATAAAAAAATCCTCATTTAGTGTATCTGAATTTTGTTGAAGTTAATTGGTTTTCTATAGATAATTATTAGAATAGGATATGTGGATCATTCATGTTACTCATAAGCTTACATTGGAGTTGTTAAAAACAATAATATTATCCACAACCCATGTGCACTCTCAATAGGATATGATACCCCATAGTTGAAGAATAATCCTAAAACAATCAACTGCATTATAATAACCATCTTATGCGGTTGGATTTTGGTGCATGGAATGGGTATTATACATGATAGTGTATGCCCGACCTCGGTCATCCTACAAAATGAAGGATGAAACTTCACCTCAGTTTAGTTTTTAATCCCTCTCAATCTGATACAATTTAATATAATTCTAAAGAACTTTTAATCCCTCTCAATCTGATACAGTTTAATATAATTCTAAAGAAAATTAATAAAAATAACACAAATTTTCTACATACATTACTTCCATTTCTTCACTCTTTCATTCCATGCCACACCCTCAGACCATATGAGGTCAGTGCTAAAGATAAAAAAAAATCCTACCAACCTTTTTGAGGACCATTTGAGGTCTAATGTTTCTAGCGCAACACCTACAAGCCATTTCAAGAACCATTTTGAGGTCTGATGTTTCTGGCATAGTCTCTACAATAGTTGAGCCAGCGTTGAAGACAATAAAGAGAGATTTCAAAAAGTCATCAAAGAGTGAAAGAATTATTCATAATGATAAAGATAACATTATAATTTTTTCTTCTGAACTTGAAGAAAATGGAACACAACCAACAGAGACGGGCATTATTTCAGAGCATACCATGAGTGAAAAGCAGGTTAGAAAAGGCAAAGCATGAAAAAAAAAAAAAAAATCTTGATTAGTTCCTGAAAGTGAGCTCCTTGATGGAGAAAATCCGTGACAAATAACAATGTTAGAAATTTTGAATCTTTTAAAAATGGAAATGTTGAAGACAATATTCAGGTTTTAAACTTCAAAGAAAATGTGAAGGGTGAAAAAGATTTAGAAAATATTCATAAAAAATTTGTTCCTACTCACAAATATTTTGTGCTTTCTACATTTGTAACTAAAGACAATGAAGTTAGGGTAGTTTCAAACACTTTTTTGCATCAAATTTCCATTCTGAAGAAGAAAATAAATCTCTTGAATAAACATAATTCAGGGCTATCTCATATGAAGATCAAACAAAGATAAATATTTGCACAGAAGAAGAAAATGTTCTTGAATTATTATAAGTGGTAGATCATCAAAAGAAAAGAACATGGATAAAGGGAAGGAAACATAAACTTAACTTTGATGAACATATGAATTTGGTAAAAAGGGCAAGAATTGTTGTGGAAGCTGAAACCAAATTATAGAAGGCTTGAATAAAAAAGGCATAATAAGTGCCTTTGAAAATACATGAGATAATATTGCAGTGGCTAATGCATTTCTGTTAAAGTAATGTGATTTGAGAAATTGTAATTCCATAAGTTCCAACAGTCTTGAAAGATCAAACAAAGATAAATATTTGCACAGAAGAAGAAAATGTTCTTGAATTATTATAAGTGGTAGATCATCAAAAGAAAAGAACATGGATAAAGGGAAGGAAACATAAACTTAACTTTGATGAACATATGAATTTGGTAAAAAGGGCAAGAATTGTTGTGGAAGCTGAAACCAAATTATAGAAGGCTTGAATAAAAAAGGCATAATAAGTGCCTTTGAAAATACATGAGATAATATTGCAGTGGCTAATGCATTTCTGTTAAAGTAATGTGATTTGAGAAATTGTAATTCCATAAGTTCCAACAGTCTTGAAACTAAAAGAGATTTTCCACATGGGTAGATGTCTTAAATTTTCATGGAAAGGCCTACATGTTTGCCATCAAATGTTGATAAATATCATTTGAGTAGCTTAATGAGTGATGAAGCTACCATGCCTCCCTCTGAACAACGTCACTAAGCTCAGGAAGCTATGTATGCATGTGTTGCATAGGTTGCTATTACTTTAGTGGAACCAATGACAATTGGTGTTGTTGGACAAGATGATGCATGTGGTATTTTTGTAGATGATATGCGGTACTTGTCAGCGTCTGGATGTGATACGTTGTTGTTTTAAGTTTTTTTAAGTTTTTTATTAATTTTTTTTAAAGAAATCTCACATCCATGCAAGGGTATTTAGTCACATCTAACTGTGTGACCAATAAAAAATAGAAATAGAAATAGAAATTTTAAAAATTATTTAAAAAAAAAATCAAATTTTAAAAAATTCATTTTAATTAAAAAAAAAAAAATTAAAGCTTTATGAAATATAGGAGAATTTTTTTTTAACATAATTAAGTCAACTTTTGTTTGACCTCAAACAAATCGCTATATTCCCTACTTTGGTGGGGACTAATAAATAATAACTAAATAGGTAGGGTCCCCTTTTTTATATCCTTTAATTTTTCAATCATTCCCTTGTTTCTCCATAATCATCATAACACTTGATGCACCTATCATCATACCAATAAATATAAAAGGCAGTTTGAAATAATCATTCTTAAAAAATAATAAACACTTGTATCTCCAAAAAACTTATATAGCATGATTTATGTTTTCTCAAAATAATAATTATAGTATCAGCTATCTAAAAAGATATATGGCATGTTTCTTATGTGAGGTTGTCTACCCTTTGATAGTGATGTCCTTTTCTTGATCAAATATGCACTTGTAGATCTATTTAAAATGGTAGGCCATTGTTTTTTACTTGGTCTGGGTTCAATAGCCAAGGCTTTATACTTTTTGGGAAGTTGAGGCAAGTGTACATGTGAAGCCACTGAGGCAACTGGATGAACTGGTAATGCATGAGCTGGTGGAGGAAGCGGTAAGACATAGTTGGCCAGTGACCAATACGAGATGGAGGATTGACTAGTGGATCATTCTAGCCATCATTGGTTGGAGGTAGAACTTGTACATGAGGCTGATCAGGAATGTTAGTGATGCTTGGGTGAGGCTAAAGATCATTAGGTTGAACAGGGGGGGATGAATTGTGGTTGAGGGGGTTGAAAAGTTGGGTGCCCTGCAAGATTCAAGTAACCAATCTATACCAATTAATTAAAATCCTCAAAGTTTGTGTCAAAATGTATAAAGAACCGTATCATATTATTCCTCCCTCTTTGCAAAAATTCATTTTTCCTTCTACCTATGTTGTCAGACTAGTTATTGCCTCTACTAAAAAAGCTCATCTATATCATCCATATCCAAATTAGCAAGTATATAAGATATCAAATACTATTTGTCAACCTAGCTAAATTTAGCTCTGAAATGACATAACCATGCATCATAAAAGGGAGATGAATAGGAAAATTTAATCAACATAAACAAAAGAGCTTCTACACACATTTAATTTATCATTCAAACAATGGAATCTATCTTAAGAACTTTATTATGTATAGGCCATTTCTCTTTTGTAAATGTGAACAAGGAAGTATAAGGAGAATTGGGGTTTGTATGAGTGGGAGTAATTTAAATGAATTATGACAAGAATTATATATGGACTATTCAAATTTACAACCTTAATTAATGCCTATACATTTTCTTACCAACCAATCATCTTTTGAACTATTGTTATCCATATAAACAAGTTGTGAATAATCTTTCATCTCTGCTCATTATTGTTGTTCATTCTTTTCCTTATCAAACTAAAATTATTCTTTAAATTACATAGACGGGAAGTAAAATGGAAAAAGGAATTTTATGAATAGGATCTAGGAGTATAACTTATGTAAAATTTCATACATGATGGGACAAATGAAATTCTATACAATCCAAACTTTGACCTTTGACACCTGATTTTAATCAATCATTGAGCCATTAGCAGTAATATGCCATTGTCAAAAAGCATGTAGTATATATGATATACTTTTTAAATAGCACATGTAAGACAAAGATGTTCAAACCAGATCAAATAGAATCCATACATGATAAAATTCAATACTTGTTCCCAGTTTCTTTTAAACTTCATATCCTTTCACTCCCAATAATACTATGGAGAATCAATACAATAGTCCTTGATGCAAACATAATTTTCATTTCAATTGCATTGGTTGTAAAAACATAGGTTTTTACCCAAACTATAACTCAATGAAACCAAAAAAATCTAACTCATAGGATGAAAGGCATGCAGAGAGTAACTCGAAAACAAAATATTTTACAAGTTGGTTGATTTTTAAAAGACACAGGTCTGAAACCTTCTATTTCTTATAAAAAAATAATCAGCCATTTTGTAATCAAAGTATGACATGAACTGGTTATAGATTAAAGCGCAAACAAGACATTTTGTCTCGACCAATTCAATAATATATTTAATAATAGCAAAATTTGATATGAGGGTCAGGCCATGTACCAAGGTTACATAGCTCATAAACAATCTGTTCATCCTGTGTTCACATATTTTACTAATCAAACCAAGGCTATGGAGATGAGACTTAAAATGATATCAAAATACTGAACATTAGTAAACCCAAGTTCGAGTTTGTTACGGAACATAACTTATAATACAAAAACTATAATCAAATTCTAAAATATTCTTGGTTTGGAAGAAGAAAATAAAACATAGACCAGGTGCCAATGCAACCTTTATAACCTGGGTTGAGCTTGAAAATTTATACATACAATATTTTTGTGTTCATATCAAAAAACCAACATTTTTTATCCCTCAAATAGAATTGGGTAACTTCCTTTTTTCCCAGTCTTAACATAGAAGTTATAACCAGCAAGAGACAATAATTTTTTGAGCTAGGTTTTACTCATATAGGAATCAACAACAAAACCCATGATTTTATTCACCTTCTCTTCATCGAATTAGTCAGGACAAAACATAAAGTGGTAGCATGGAAATGAAAACCCAACGACTCTAACCAATTATTTCAACAAGATACGTTTATTTTCAACGTTATTTAAGAATGACAGAGAAAGGGAGAAGAAGACATTTTTATGCACATAGCACACAAACAGAGCCAAACTTAATCAGTATAAAGAAAAATGCATTGAAAGAGATGTAAAACCAGATGTGAACTCATACCTTGATTTAATGTGATTTATACTAGTGCCAAGAGTCGAAAAAAAAAGTTACAACAATCACCAAACAAGAGGTTTTCTTAGCAACCAGAGTGTTAAGCTCTCTCTTTCTCCACAATGGCAAAATGAAATGAAAATTCAAAAAAAAATCACAAGATAGCAAAGTGACAAGCTTGGGATTATGGAGTGAATGCCTATGTCCCATCAAAATCAATGCATTGCCAACTCCACTACTGACCACAACAAAAATGTGAAATACATATGCCAAATCAACTATAATCCACCTTTGTACAATTCGATGTGACAAGTCAAACCAATCACAAGTTGCCAAGTGAGCATTAACCTTGTATGCCAACTTGTCAATCATAAATATCCTTTACTTGTCATGTCTCATAACTAACCAAATCTTCATGTGAATATTACCATCGTTGTCAAACACTCATTGGATTGAGTGACCATCATATCGCATGGCTTAATAAAAATTTAAACCATGAAATAAACTTTAACCATGTGTGATATAAAATATTACCATCAACCAAAGCTTATATAATCTCACATGCAAACCATAGGTATCACATCCACTATTGAAACCTTGCACTTATGACTTGTTTATTTATCACATGAGTTTATTTCCATATAGGTCTTTTAAAAAGATTTGAACCATAAAACCTGTGATAAGTATGCCATCATAATAATGGAAATATTTTTTGTATGTATCAGAAAACATATGCAACAAAGCACTTGCATTCATTTACTTCAATTGCATGTGTAGAATAACTCTAAAATCCTTTTGCTTTCATGACAAAACATGGCTTGGACCTCTTTGATTAACAAGTGAATATGAAAGGCTATCAAAAGAAACTTATATCAACACGCCTAGGCTCTTCATAGTAGTTTAAAGGTTAGTGATCCCATCTCTGAAACATAAGTGCATAAGCTCTGAGAAAATGATTTGAAAATTAATGTTTTTGAATTTTCTTTAAAAGGGAACCCCACCTATTAGCTATGTAATAATCATAATCATAGGCTTTAAAAGGGAACCCCACCTATTAGCTATGTAATAATCATAATCATAGGTTTTACAATAATTTGAAAGTTTTTTAATATAGGTGACAAAAATTTGAGTCAACACTTCCCTCCACGAGTTAATCATTTCAAGAGCATATCAGAATTTTCTTTTTAAATGAAATATTTTGAGAAGAAGAAGACATTGGTAAAATTGATTTATAGTTTCAAAACAAACTAGAAAATTCTCAGTTCAAGCCTGCTATAAGCAGACTTCCTTGTGGAGTCACCAGATGTTGACTCAAAATCTCGTCACCTATTAAAAACACTAGAAAAGTATTGTGAAGCCTATGATTATAAATAGTGTATAGCTAATAGGTGGGGTCGCCAAGGAGAAAATGCAAAAGTGTTGGGTTTAATGGTTTTCCTAAGCATAAAATTGTCTTTGAAATGATGTGTCACTCCGCAAATTTATATTATGTTGAATGGTTTTAGGTTTATTTGATGGTGCTTAACAATTACATTACAATGGAAAGATGAAAGAATGTTTTTATTAAAGAAGTTTTGATGGTCTCTTCAAGTAATTGTATACCAGTCCAAAGCATATATAAGATTAATCTTCAATTTTGAAAATGGGTGCATGACCAAAACATACTATACATGAACCTGTTGTTGAGTTCCAGGACAAATTAAACAAGTGTCCTATCAACAGAAAAACATATCAGAGCTACAAGATTTAATACTTTGTAAAAGAATTATTATTAGATTTTATTAGCTTGGGCATAACATTATAATCTTTTAAAAAGGGAATATTACTTAAACATGGTTCTTCAACCATATAATTCATGAGCATATGTTATAGTTAAGAGAGGCGCATTGTATTAAGTTTTGAAAATTCTAGGTTTCATTACTAAAGCATCTTATTGAAGTGACACTATAGAAAGTGATGTTCACTGCAACCAATATGTGGTTATACCATGATACATGATTTGTGACTTTGGTTATAGCTAACATATGCAAACAACCCACAGGTCATCGTTAGCATTTCATGGTTATTGCACATATAATATAGTGCCACACGAATTGACTAATATGCAATGTGGTATATAGATATAATGGCAGCATTGTTTTGGATGGTATATGGTTTAATGTTTTTTATTTGACACACCTCGGGAGAAGCTCACATGAATTGAAGAGTTTTATTATTGTTGAGTTGGCATATTTTGCAATGCTTATTGGGTGGCAACGTGACTAAGTTTCCCATCATTGAAAGCACTAGGACGTGGGAATTTAATCACAGTCCCATGCATTGTCTCTTCCTTCCTGCCTTGGTTTTGGGTCATTTGCTCTGTTGGTTGTGGAGAAAAGATGGCATGAGCTCCATCAACTAAGTTTTTGTTCCTGGTGGTTTCCATAACTGATTCAACTCTATTTTAAAAGGCGCCATTGTACAAGGTATGAGCCAACAATTTGTTTTACATCTTCTACTGTGAATTTGTTTTAAATATGGTTATATCTGGCTTTGGTTTAGCATGATTGTGTGCAGAAATGTCTCTTTTTCCCCTTCTTTGTAATTTCTTAAAAGGAAAAGGAAAAAATATTTTTGTTTACAAAAAGATGATATTAGCTTTGTTTTCATCTTCCACACTTGCACTTTCCATGTCATATTTTAAAGAGAAAAAGAATTTTGGGCAGCCCCTATTTTGCATGCAATTGAGGTTCAAACTCTAGTTCTCTTTATTGTGTTTTCCTACACATTTTAGGAACAAACCAACTCATTTTTGTGAATAAAGTTTATGGGTTCATTATGGACTTGCTAAACAATTTTATGGGTTACTGTTGAATTTTTGGAAATGGGTTTCGAACACAAGTCAAATTTTATGTTCAATTTTCAAATCTACTCATGCCTTTGTTATTTACAATTCTAGGTTAAATTTTGTTATGGAATTAATCAATTTGAACCCATGCCATGCCTGTAGTGAATAAGCATAAAGCTTATATTTATGCTTGGTTGTATAAGGAGTTTTTGTATGATTATTTTTCAACTAAGAGCTATTGGGTTGGGTTGATGGTGTTTTTTTTCAGTCTTATTTGGACCTGCATTGGTTAAGCTCTGAATTTTATAAATGATTGTGGTGTTACCTATAACCATATTTTTCTTCGTGAGTATTGCGTTGTGTTCCTCCTATATTTTGTTGGAAATCTGGTTGTTATTGATGCCAACCCTAAAAGAAGTTAAGAATCCCCGCAGTTGGTTGAAGATAAAGAGCATGAAGAACATTGCAAATACATGTAGAACCTCCATGGATTGATAGCCCTCATCATGCCATTTCCAATTGTAGGTGGCACACCATGTGTCTCCTCATGGTTAAGGAGATATGCTCTCTTAAATATGGTCATGTGAATTGCAAACAAGAAATTACAGGTCAGCCCTAAAGTTAAATAAAGGAAGTGAAAATAAGAAGCTACAGGTCGGCCCCAAAAAGTTAAGTAAAGGAAGTGTTTGTAAGAGTATAAATATACATCAATAACCTATTATTCTATCATCCAAGCAAGTGATTTCTAAGCACAAGTTTTTTAAATGTGTTGAACCTGCATAGGAAATATCTAGCTAGCAAATGACATACAGAGTTTGCAGAGAAAATATGAGAAAAGAGAAACATGAGAGAAAGAATGGAA
>CBVK0102733119.1:0-16343 GCA_900067695.1 Picea abies
ATTTTCATTTGGAATTATCTTGTACTTGAACATTTATGTGGGGTAAAATGAGGTTTCCCCCTCGAAGAGGCTTATTATCTGCAATTCTCTCTTTTTCAAGGCATTGAGTACTTATTCTGAGGTTTTTCTATGCTATATTGATATTTGGTTCTTCACACGTCGCTTCTTTCGCACGTCTTGCCTGAGCTGGTCTTCTTCATGGGTGCGCGCCCTCCATCGCACTCTACCCATGCTTGGCCAACTCGTCATGTTTTGTCTTGGGTGCCCAAGTCAAGCGCGCGTCCGCATCACCGGTCCATTTCTTGACTTGACATTTGCAACACATCTTCTTCATGTTCGGTCAACTCACCTTGGCGCGCGCTCAAGATGGGAGTGTCACCAACTTCATTTGGTTGACTGCCCCTTGGTGCGCCCAAGGCGTCCAAGCTGCCCCAACACTTGCTCACACATCTGGTCGGTTGGGCGCTTTCGCTGTTGCACGTCCGCTCGTCCAAACTTCCGTCTTCCATGAGGGCGCCCATGTCCACCATGGGGCACCCAATTGTTCACGTCGTCGGTTAAATCTTCACACTCAACTTCCTTCACAAGATGGCATGGCGAAGTCATCTTTGGCACGACAACGCGCCAAAAGACTTCAACTTCGTTTATAAAGTGACTAAGCGTCCACTGACTCACCCAGATCCTCTGTCTCGTCACGTGGAAGGAGAGCGCATGCTCAAGTCCAGCACTGAGAATTTTTTTTTGTAGATTTCATCAAAATACAAAATGACAAATTGAAATGTTCAAATTAAAATTTTTAAAAGAAACTTCAAAGTTTACATCAATAATTACTTTTACATTACTTAATAAATTAATAATATACATATTTAATCAGTTTAACTTTAAATTTTACATTACTTGTTAAATATTTAAAATTTAATTAACAATGTAAACAGTCAAAGTGAACATGTAACTATAAATTACTAAATTTATAATACAATTAATACTTAATTAATAAATTAAAACTTAACAAAACTAATAGTAAGAGGTAATAAAATTAAAAACTATAAAATTATAATATCATATATGTCAATATGACTAGTTTTTAAATTAATAGTTTATTTATTTTTTAAAATTTTAAAACTAAAAATTAGAACTTAAAAAATTAAACTAAATTCGAAAATTTAAAATACCGGTAACCTGCCTTCAAGTTGGCTATTGGAATGTGAGTTAACGGGAATGTGGGCGAACTTCGAGTTGGCTGCTGGATGGTGCGAGCGAAGTGCCTCGAGTTGTAGTGAGGTCTGTACGAACTGGCTGCGAAAACTGTTGCAGGAACGGGCCGTGCTCTTCGACAGAAGAGAGGGCGGAAAAAATAGAGATCAATCAGATTGTGAGTGAGGGCGAACCGAACAGAGATCAACCCGACTGTGAGTGGAACAATCGATGGAACAAAACCAAATTAAACTTTCTCTCTTTCTATTTATATATATAAAGAACATTACTTGATGAAGTTTCAAAATAATCTCCATGGTTACTTAAAAAGGAGAGTCGCAGGTTGATAGATTTAACCTTTCACTATTCACACAAATGGAATTCTCAGGAGGTAGGGTGTCATATTTCTTATCATTAATATGCCACTCTTAAATCCAGGACCAACTCAACACAATACCTTCTAATGTGGATACAATCAATCACAACAAAGGATTTCGATTTTTCATCCAAGAGTGCATTTAATGAGGCTTTATTCCAATATAAAAGAAACCTCCAACTATTTTATAATTCTATATTGTTTATTCTGTTTCCATCCCATCTCTAAATTCTATTTTATAAGGGTCCATTTTCATAATAGGGGATGCACAATGATCCCCTTATCTACTCGGGTGTGCTTAGGGTTAACCTTCTTGTGATCTACAAATCCTAACTATTATGTATTAAAACGTTTCAAACAGTTTGTAAACATGTCAAAATGCATGACAACAATATGCATAAACATTTAAGAACAATTTGTAAACATGTCAAAATGCATGAAAACAATATGCAGAAACATTCAAGAACAATTTGTAAACATGTCAAAATGCATGACAACAATATGCATAAATATTCAAGGACAAGAACAAAGAATCTATTTACTCATTCTCATCAACATAAGGAATATATAACAATACAAGTATGTGCCTTAGTGCCAATCTCTACTGTGACTTTGCACACCTTTAGATCTCAACCTTCATCCTCAAGGCAACCTTCTTTTCCTTTGAGCTATTCTTTTGCTCAAATCCTTCTTGTCCTTCCCCAACTTACAATCACTGAGAAAATCAAAGATAACCAACTCACTCCTGGAAACCAACCTCATCTTAACCTTTGAGGTTTTCACATTTATAAGGTTTTCCACCAACATACACATGACATGTATGGAGCTTAGTTAAAATTCTCATATCATGTATACACATGACATGACATAAGTTTTCTCACTTGATAGTTGAACTTCTTAGTGCATTGATTTGTCTCCATATGCACCTTCATGAGCCAAACCTTTGCACGTATCTATTTATTGTGCCAACATTAAGCGATGTGTGCTCAAGAATATTTGAAACCCAATTTAAGTTTTATAAATGAAATCAAAATAACTATTTTTTTCTTTCCCTTAAGAATTGTGAAAAAAATGTAGGTTAGGAAAATCTATATAATTATCAAATGCCAATCAATTGTTGCCCTTTATTTTTTGAATCAAATTCAACCTTGAGAATTGGCCCCATTCCACTCACTGAAGGTTTAAGTAAATTTGGCAGGAAAGAATTTGAAAAAAAACCTAGATAAATATGAAGGAACAAAAGATGGGAATTTTGATTAAACTTGTAAAAGGCATGTGAGTCATAAGGACAATGTAATTTCACTAAACCCCAATGAATTGTTAAGATCATTTTTTTTGTTGCAAATATTTAATAGAACCAATTGCATTAATAGAAAACTAATTCATTAATAGATTATATCAAAATAAAAAAAAATATTGATAAAAAGTAAAATTGTATGATTAATGGAATGACTATCAACCATGTCATGATATCTTCTTACATATCTTTCTATATCTAAAAAATTCACTAAAAACATTTTTAAAATTTGTGTTTAGTTAGAAAACTTATCCAAGAAACTCACTAAAATGAAGAAAAATTGTAAACCTAATGTCTTTATTCATGTTAAACAATGCAAAACATGCATGAAATAAATATACATCTAAAAATAAAGAGATTAACTTCTCCAAAAAAAACCACATAAAAACCTTGAAAGTGGAGACAAATAATATATTAATTCACTACGCATTCGTACTAGTTTGTCAATATAGACACAATGTTTTAGCAAATGAATCAAAGACCGTCTAAATAGTCTCTATGTTGGTTATATGTAATCCAAGGTACAAGGCCATCCTAGCCAAAATATTCGATTAAAAATAGTAATGACTAATGCAATGTGCATCTTCAATGTCTCCTGGTTTGAATGACAGTGAAAAAGAAATATTCTATAAGTTTTTGATGTGTGAGGCACAAGAGCATTGCAACCTTGGGATGATATGTGAATGTCATCATTGCTGCAAAATATGATCTATTAATTAAGTGTTGACACTCATACAAAATTTCCAAATATAGATAGAGTAGAGTATTTTAAGTAAATGAATAAAATTTTTCAAATATAAATAAAGTAAAGTATTTTAGTAAATGAATAAAAAAGTATTTTAGCAAATGAATAAAAGGCTTTCATAATAGTCTTTGAATTGATTATTTATAAGATATATTGCTGTAAAATGATTTATTAATTAAATAAATGTTAACACTAATACAAATTTACCATACACATTTGCCAAATATAAATAGAGTATTTTAGCAAATGAATAAAAGGCTCTCATAATAATCTTTGAATTGGTTATTTATAAACCAAGACAATCTTAATCAAAATATTTGACTTAAAAAAATAACCCTTGACTATGCTATGACTAATGTTATGGCTCATCTTCAATGTCTCTTGCTTTGACCAATGGTGCAAAAAATATATGACGTGTGAAGCCTAAGTGCTATGCAACCTTGGGAGGGGACGAGGATGCCATCAACGCTGTATTAAATGTGATAATGTTGAATTTACCATGTCGTGAATGCTATAAAAACTTTAATGGATCCTCGTAATATGAGAAGAGTTAACTCTCCAATATATTATTTATATTTTGTAGAGAATTTTGGATATTTTTATTTATTTTTATGATATGTTTGACTATATAACGGTAAATGTTTGCTTATATTTTGAATGTTAGTAAATGAATTATCATATTTTTATTAATGGTCAAGAGGTATAGATGATTTTAGGAGCTAAATTTTGTTAATGGGTTAATTTTCCATAGTTTTTCCCCAAAAAAGATTCGGCAATTTCCATTTTTTTTTTTAAATGATTCACCCAAATTCCATAGAATAAAATTATTTTACTTTAAAAATAGCCAAAATTTTATAGAAACTATATAAAATCTTTAGAAATTTGAATATTTTTACAAAACTATTGTCAAACATTTTACATTTTACATATTAAGGATTAGTAAGATTAGTCCAAGTTTCTACATTTTAATATAAATTTCCATCCTTCAGATTATCCCTATCAAGAAACTTTCCTTGAAAATATTTATAAATATTTTTTGTTATATCCCCTGCATTAAATAAAAAATGGGTGTTTTTTATCTAAAAAATATTCTCATTTTCCTAAAGTAGTGCATGCACTCAGGGTAGTTGAATAAAACATCTTTCTATGACAAAAATTATGGAAAGAGTAAAGTGCTTAGGATGAATTAAAGGCACCCCAAACATATTGTATCCCTATAAACATATCATTTTAGATTATTAAGTAATGATGTTGGTTTGAATTTCTATAAATGATATATGAGAGAGGATCCTATGATTGAAATTCATGTTTCCTCTTCATTACATTTCAATTATCCTTCCATCTTCTTTTCATGAATAGGATTGAAATTCATGGTTTCCTCTCCATTACATTTCAATTATCCTCTCATCTACTTTTCATCAAAAGCATATTTCCATGTAAATTTTAAAAAAAACTTGGAACTAGAACCTTGGTTAGAAAAATAATTGCTAATACTTTTGAAAGAAAACCATGTTGAAGTTATCCAAATGTCATAATATATGGTCCTCCATACTAAAATGTGGAGGTTGTCCCATGCCATAGGAGATCGATATGAAGTAAAAGAAATGTTGCAAGATGATCCACTCAAAATTTGAAAACAATATAAAGCAACCCCTAAGTTTAGTAGAGCAAGGAGACACTTTATTGGTTTGAAGTAAAGAAAACAAACAAACTGTCATGCTTTCAAAATATTTATATCCTATGAAACATAGTGGGAGAGTGGGTGACTTCAATGAGATATAAAAGAGGCGTTGGCCTACCATACCCACCATAGGGAACCATACATCATTTGGAGGAAGGAAAAGGTTGGGTGTAGAATTCCATAAATATTCTAAGTAAAATTAATGTTACATTGAAAATATATGTGCAAGGGGTCAGCTGCATAGCTTATGTATATGAATCCTTATTGATCCAAAAATGTGGGTAGATAATAAACACTATACTACAAGGAAAATTTTTCAACTCATGAGAAAAATACCGTTTTGGACAATTTTGTCTTGCCAACAATAAATATATTGATAAGTGAAATCACATGTACTTAAAATTGTACTTGTGTGTGTATAGAAGTTGCATCCAAATGAAATTTGGACACGCCACATGAGTGATGATAAGAGCCTTGATATCCATTTTTTGTTGCATTATTTGGAGTAATTCTCAAAAACTTCTAGGAGAGAAATATATAAGTGGGAGAACATCTGATTGGTCTAATGGCTATGAAAGTTAATTGAAAATGCACATGTACCTTTTTGGTTGTGCTAGTTGCACAATAGATAGACCAAGTCTTTGCATAGTTGGATTCTTTTAGATTAGGCATGGAAATTGAGAGATTGTTGGGAGAATAAATCTCGATAATTACAAGACTTAAAAATATGCCTGTAAAATATGTTTAAAATATATTTGATGATGGCATATTTGTTTACAAAAGGTCTACGATTATATATTATATAGGAAATAAATAAGAGTTGTGACTTTTTAAATACTCATGCCATTTACTAATCACAATTAATTTATTTATGGTTTGTTCTTATTCTAATTTAAATATGTTTCGACTTTTAATAATCATGCCTTTTAACTTGAATATGTATCTAACATTGCCCTTCCCTTAAAATTGCTTTGTCCTCAAAGCAAAACTAATGAAGGATATAACTGTCAAAAATGATCTAAATCCCAAATTGCATCTTCTTCTAGAAGATTCTTCCATTTAATAAGATATTCCTTGATTATTCGAGAACACAATCTTTTATCTCTTGTGGCAATAATAACTTCTGGCTCTAAAATAATTCTTCCTTCATCATCCAGGATACAAAGCATAGTTTGCACCTGTTAATGTTACCCCAATACCATTTTAAGGCATGAAACATGGAAAACATTGTGGATACAACTCGTGTCGGGTAGTTCTAACCCATAAGCTACTTGACTGGTTTTCTTGTTAATCTGATATGGTCCATAAAACGTTGGAGCCAATTTATTTTTTCCTTGCTACTTAAGAGATAACTGTTTATAAGGTTGGAGTCTTACAAACACCCATTTTCCCATTTCAAATTCTCTTTCAGTCTAGTATTGATCATCTTGTTGCTTCATACAATTTCCTGAAATTGTTAATTTTTTTTTGAGTAATTGAACAACGTTTTGATTTTCCTCCTATTGACGTTTAACTTTCGAAACTTTGATTTTACCTGTGGCTAGCTCCTTCCATTTTGAGGGTTCATATCCATACAAAGATTGAAATGGTGTCATCTTGGCAGATGTGCGATATGTGGAATTATACCACCACTCAACAAGGTGCAACCATTGAAACCATTTATTTTGCTTGTCGGTTATGAAACAACGAAGGTAGGTTTCCAAACATTTATTGACAATTTCTGTTTGGCCATCTTTGGGGATTGTAAGATGAGCTCATATTAAGAGATGTCCCAACTTGTCTGCAAAATTATTTACAAAAAATCCCTTTAAACTTGGCGTCCCTATCGCTAACAGTAACCTTGGGAAACCCATGTAGCTTGTAGACGTTCTTACAGAAAACTGCAGTTATTTTTTTTGCAAAATCTATTTTCTTTACACCCATAAAATGTGCATGCTTGGTAAGTCATTCAAATACTACAAGGATTTTATCTTTCCCTTCCGACATGGGTAAGCCTTCAGTGAAATCCATTGAAATTTCTCCCTATTTCTGATTAGGGATGTGTAAAGAATGGAGTAATCTAGGGGTCATGACACTTTCACTTTTGTTTCTTTGGAAAAGGTCACATTCTGCTATGTAATTCTGAATATCCTTATTCTTCCCCTTCCAAAAGAATGAATGATGTGCATTATAGTAGGTTTTGAAAAAACCTACATGGCCTGTTGTCGAGGAGTCATGTAACTCTTGTAGAGCCTTGGATTTAAATCTTAAATTAGGGTTTATATAGAGTCTTCCTTTATACCATAAAATGTCATTCCTCCATTCAAATTTGGGATATTGACTCTAGTTATTAATTAATAAACAAGTCTCTGGATTCTTGACGTATTCACTTTGGATTCCATCCAACCTGTTGGGAATTACTATTGATATTGCAAAAGGTTTTATTTCTTCATCCTTTCGTGACATGGCATCAACCACTATATTATCCTTCCCTTTTTTATGTATGATTTCCATATCGAATGTGGAAATTTTATCTATCCATCTCTGTTGTTTGATTGTCAATGTTTTTTTGTTGTAGTAGATATTGAGACTATTATGATCTATACATATTAATAACTTGTTTCCTAGCAGATATTGTCGTCATTTTGCTAATGCATGCATGATGGCGATCATTTCCTTGTTGTATGTGGATTGTAGGCACTCTTTGTTTAGTTTCCTTCTCTCAAATTTCATTGGGTGTACTTACTGCATCAACACCATTCCTATTCTAAAACCTGAGGTATCACATTCAATAACAAAGGGTTTTGTAAAATTAGGTGTTCCTAATATCGGAGTTGAGGACAATATTCTTTCATGGCTTCAAAACATCTTCCTGCTTCTTCACTCCAATGAAATTAATTTTTGTTTAGAAGGTTTATTAGTGGATCAATTATATGAGCATAGTTTTTGATGAATCGATGATAGTATCCAATCAACCCCATAAATCCTTTTAGCTTAGATATACTCTTTGGCTTCAACCATTCAGTGATTTCCTTGATTTTATTTGGGTCTACCTTGACCCCTTCTTTTGATATAATGTGACCGAGATACTCCACTTCATCTTTCGCAAGTGTACACTTTGACCTTTTTGCGTAGAATTGGTTTTCCTCCAAGAGAGAGAGAGTAATTGTTCTAATTTCTTTAGATGTTCTGTCCATTTCTTACTGTAAACGGATGTCGTCAAAGAAGACTAGCACATATTTTCTTAAGTATGGATGGAATAATTCGTTGATCATTGCTTGGAAGGTAGCTAGGGAATTTGTTAACCCAAAAGGAATCATTTTAATTTCATAGTGTCCTTCATGAGTTTGAAAAGATGTCTTAGCCACATCTTCTAGTCTTACCCTGATCTCAAGTCAAGTTTTGAAAAGTATTTGGCCTCGTGAAGCTCGTCCAAAATTTTGTCAATAAATGGAATGGGAAACTTATCTTTTTATTTTTATTTTGTTTAATCCTCGATAGTCTATGCACAAACTAAAGGATTTGTCTTTCTTTCGCATTAACACTACTAGAGATGCATATGGACTTCTGCTCTTTGTAATAACACCACAATTCAACAGATCTTGGAATAACCTTTCTATTTTCGTCTTATGATTATGGGGGTATCTATAAGGTCTAACCTTGACTGGGCTTGATCCCAACGTAACTTCAATTATCTGTTCAATCCTCCTCTCAGGTGATAACTCCATGGGAAGATCTTGAAATACCTTTTTGTGTTTTTGAAGCATTTCTTCGACTTCTTCTACTCAAGAGTCATCTTATTCTAAATCTTGTATCTCCATTTGGTGGCATTGGATCACGTAGGTGGGCACTCCTTTCCAAATAATATTTTCCATTTGTTGGGATGACACAACTTGTGTCTAGCGGGGTTGGAAACCATGTAGCTTATATCTTTTCCCTTGCCACTTGAATTTAATAAAATATTTTTGATGATTGGATGAATAAGTACCCAATGTTTGTAGCCATTGGAATCCTAAAGAATACATCTACTCCTCCTAGAGGTACGATGTAGATTTCCGATTCCAAATTAAAGTCTTGTATATGGAGTTTCACGTTATGGAACTTTCCTACATTCTCAATTTTTTTTTTCTTTCTGCAACCATTACCTTCATGTCCCGAACTGGATATACAAATAGTTTAAGTTTCCTTTCCATTATTATGTCACGAAATTTGTGGGTACTTCATGTATCTATTCGTATTGTGACATTATCATTTTTTATATGTCCCTTTAATTTAAAAGTCTGATGTTGAATAATGTCTTCCATGGCCACAATTGATATCCTTGGTGTGTTGTCGCCTTCTAATCTTTATGCAATATTTTTGGGGTCCTCTACCTCTTCACTTTTTGACTCTTTTGTATCTGATTCATCAATCCATTCTACCTCACATGTATATAATTTCTTTGGATTATCTTCTACGCCACACCTATGTCTGGGATCCCATATTTCTCCGCAACATCTACATTTTCCTTCTTTCATTCTTTGAGCTTCCAAACTTATTTTATCATCTTGTATGTGTGGACATATGTATTTGTATTTATCTATGTCTGTGGTTTGTGGTTAGTTCCTTCTTGAATAAGCCTTGCCAAATCTTGATTGGAATCCTTCAAGTTTGATTTATGTCGCTTTTTCCTTACGCCTTTCTACTTCGATGGACGAAATGTGATTCATTTTTAATTCATTTTGGATATGTGGTTTAAGACCTCCCATATATGATTGGAATAATTGCACAGTAGATATCTCAAATACTCATGTGGTGAGATCTTCCCATTGATGCGTGAATTCATCGACACTTGCTTTTTGTTGTAGTCTAGTGAGTTTCAAAAATAGTTCGTTATCAGTGATTCCCTAGAATCTCTTAATTTTTTTTTTTAAAGAGTGCAAGTTGTACAAGTGATTTTATTTCTTCCACCACATATAATAATTTTATGCTTCAACTTCTAGATGAATGGAAACATATTTTAATTTTTCTTCATCTATTTTAATGTTATATATATCGAAATATTCTTTAGCCTTGTTAAACCATGCCACACATTGATTTTCACTTTCATTGTAATTTGAAAGTTCTATTTTGGCTTTGGGTGGGTATATAATGAAAGGATGATATGGGGGCCTCCTCATGAATTATAGGGAGGTGGAAGTGACATAGGTGGTGGAGGTTGTGGTGATGAATATCTAGACGAGCTTGAACTACTCCCTTTCTTGTTGCGACTTTGAGAACCTTGATTTTTTAATAGTTTTACTAGATCATCATGTTTTTGATCCTGATCTTGCTTCATGCCTTTATACTTTTGATCCTAATATTGCTTCATGACGTCTATACTGTTTTTCATTTCAATCTTGAATTCTTCCATAATTTCACCTTCAAGATTTTGTGTTATCTCTTGTTTGAGTGCATTATTACTTTTTTTTATATTTTTTTATCTCACCTTTTAGATTATCACGATTTTTGTTGAATGTATTTTTGAGTGTGTTGAATTCCTTTTCTATTCGTTCCAACTATTTTTTATATTTTTCATACTTCTATTGGTTGGAGGTGTATATTTGTGCGCAATTTTGGCGAGGTGGAGTAGGCGGGTGTGGTGGTGAGAGAGTAATTTGGGGAGGAGGGCAGGACATGGTGATGTATTAACAAAAATATATGTGCCTGTGAATGGAAGGGGAGGTGGCGATGGATGTGGTGGAGGCATGCAAGGCTCAACACATTGTACTCAGTAGAAGGGAGTATTCCAAGGTCATGCAAGACTCATGCGGATGATGAAAATATCTTATACCAATGTTGGGGGAGTCAAGCCCTATAATCACAATACTGAAAAATATGTGTACAACATGTTTAAAATATATTTGATGATGAAATATTTGTTAACAAAATTCCTATGGTTATATATTTCAGGGAAATGAATAAGAGTAGTGAGTTTTTAAATAGTCATGTCATTTATTTATGGTTTGTTCATATTCTAAGTTAAATATGTTCCATATTTTAATAATCATGCCTTATAAATTGAATATGTATATAACAGAGAACAACTATGCTAGTGCATGACTATTCTTTGAGATGAAAAATCTATAGTTAAATGGTGTAACTCTACATTGGAATGAGGATTAACAAAGAATAGTCACGTGTGAATATTATTTTGGAAGATGCTAGTCTTGAACAACAACATATACAACACTATACTTGGAATTCATTAATATCACTGATTTTGGAGCTTATACATGTCCACATCTAACACATGGATGAGGA
Source organism: Picea abies (assembly GCA_900067695.1). Classification (NCBI taxonomy): domain Eukaryota; kingdom Viridiplantae; phylum Streptophyta; class Pinopsida; order Pinales; family Pinaceae; genus Picea; species Picea abies. The sequence goes on from CBVK0102733119.1 coordinate 11,555, forward strand.
AGAAGACTCCTTTTCTGGTCCCTATAAAAATAATGATTGAGATACATGCCAATTAATAGAATGGGATGTGTTATCACACAATCTATACTTGCCCAAAGCCCAAGGCAAGTGAAGCAAGATTGGCGTAACAAGGGGGTGACCTATCACTGTCACCTTAATAGAAAACCCCCCCTTTTTTAGGAGTAGGATAAGTTTACCCCAAGGGAGACATCCCTAGTGACCTAAAGGGCTGGTGAAATGAAGCGAAGATAGAGTTTACCCCCGTTTCACTGGTCACTCAAGTCAGGTGAAATCACTAAGTTATGTCTTAAGAGATGAAGCAAATGTAAAATTAAGATGTACCTGTCCTTAACCAAAGAAACAACTTAATAGTATGGTGGTTACAAACACAAATGATATTTCTTCAATATGACATTAAACTTGTGAAAATAGGTGCTATCTAGTAAATATGTGCATCAATGAGAAAATATATAAGAAAAATTAGTAATATGTAATAACTGCAAGAAATTATTCTTCAAAAATGCTCTAAAAGACAATGGAAGTATAATATTTAGTGTATAGAATGATAGTAACTTGTCATAAACAAGTTCCGAAGTGTTTAGCTAGCAATAACATTCAAGTATGCAAAAAAGTTGCTGCTTTAAGATGGTTGTAGCAAATGATTATAACGACATCAATAAAATTAGTTTTCTAGGCTAAGTTAGTGTTAGCTTTAGTTAGTGAAATCTAGAAAGATTAAGGTTTGAGTGTTGGTTGATTTCTCAAGTAGATAGAGTTTGAAGATTAGTTCCTTACAAGGGGGTGATGGAGTAAGATGTGGTAGCTTCTACTTGGGGCTAATAACAATGATGATATCACTAATCTAATAAGAAAAGGACCTAGAAGGAGCAACACATAAATTCCTCCTAGGATCCAAGCTTTGAGAAGGACACTAGCCAGGGTGTGGGGTCTTGTAGGCCCTAGTGTCTCCTTTCTCTTAGAATTATTTGAAAATTAAATTTATAAGCAACCACAATTAATCAATGCCTCTAAAGTGCTATCACTTTAGGGATTTAGAGGCTTGACAATTATTAAACCAATCCAACTAAGCTTAGCAAATGAAAAAAAGTAAAGAAGTGACACCTTAATTTCTTTACTTCTAGGGTTTTATCTAGCATGCAATTTCATAATCTTTACCATGAGCAAGTAAACAATACCATAACCATTCCAATGAAATGAGAGAAATCAAATCTACTTACTTTCACCAAGAATAATCATGCTAATAAACACTAGATTGCCAAAACACTTCACCAAAATTGATTCCTTCCTTATTTCAACCAAAGGCACCCCAACTAGGGCACACATTTCAGTCCTCTTCTCCCACAAGTGAGATTTATCATGAAAAATGAAAGTGTTTTTTGTTTACTTATACAAAAAATTGACCTTTAATTAATTTTAGGTCAAAAAATCAGGGCCGACCTTGAACATTCACTACAATTACATTTTACAAAAATGCAACAATAAAAATCCAATAAGGTGATGTCATGCCCTTTCTAAGGTGACGTTGAGTTCTCATGATGGACGTCCTGCCTGTAATGATGGAACGTTGGACCTCCTAGGGATTAATCACACAACCTTCTTCCAGAACATTGTGCAAATTTCCTTCTTTGACTGGAACATCACTACATGAAACTCTAACCCCTCCAAGATGATGTCATGGAATAGATGGATGGCATCTAGGCATCCCAAGGCCATTGTCCAAGTGAATGAAGGTAGGTATTGTCTGTCTAAGGCCTGCCAGAGTGCCTCCAAAGGAAACAAATTCCTTCTTCATGGTACAAGTCAACAATCTCCTTCATGCCCCTTGCTTGGGGTCTTAAGATCCATTTGTGGGCTTTAGGCCCTCATGAAGGTCCGAACTAGTCATCTCCTCTTGAATTCCTGTCCACTGAGAAAATTCCCGCAGAGACAACAAGTACAACCTCTAGGGTGTTGAAATTTTGGTATGCTCGTTTAACCATAGAGAATGTCACATCATTGTCACCCAACCATAGGAATTCACACATGCCACCCCCAAGAACATTAACCTTTGATATAATTATTCTAGAAAGCCATAATAGAACCAATAGATAAACCCTATCTGCTAACTGCAACAATAACTTAAGACAAGTAGAGCACTCCTTCTCAAAGGGAAGTGCACAAGAGAGAGAGTCTCCATATCCATATAAAAAGTTCCATACACAACTGCAACAACTGAAAATGCACTACTCTCTCAACCTTGCACCATACTTAGTAAGAATATCACCAAGAGTTTCACCAAGAATCACCAAGAGAATCACCAAGAATATCACCAATAATATCACTAAGACTATCACTTGATAGCGCTAGAGAGAGACCAAGACTAAGAGATGACCATACACCCTTATTCCTCCTTACAACTGTAGTTGCAGCTGCAACTACAACTCTCCACAAGAATTGCACCCTGACTGGGTATCCAAATGAGCTAAAATGTCCTCTATTTATATTAATTTGTCTAGTGAATTTTCTGGTTGGGCCAACCTGAATTTCTAGTAATTATATTCTAATATTATTTATTCTGCTAGGCCGACTTGTCTTCTAGAGTTTTCACACATCTTTTTCATGGTTCTCTTACTTCCAGAATATTCTAATATAAGTACAAAGGTTACACTTGGAGGTTAATACCTACCACAACTACTAAAACATCAATACTCCCTCTTATCTAGGGAGGTATTAACTAAGATGTTTTTCATGTAGTGGTCTCAAACACATCCATCCATCTCACATGGTATGGGAAAGACTCACATGGTCTTGCAGACTAGTCTATAGGTAGTATCCCCATAGCCACATAGGATATCATATGATCAAATAAATCATGTAACAAGTATCACCATCATAGATGCACATTAGCCTTCTAGCTGGAAAACACCTCCAACACTACTAGTTGGCCCTCCATCTAGTAACCTCCGATGCTACTGATCGACACTCTAACTGTTGGGTATGTGTTATATTCTTTGCACAAGTAGTAGTGTCTGCGTTGCACCGAACGCACATGGGGGTTTGAGGGGGGCTATAGGGGGCGACAACGCCCACGATAATTTTTTTCCTCGAGAAACGTGTCACATTTTTGCCTCGTTTTTTGTGTTGCCTTAATTTTCGTGTCCATTGTTGGGTAGTTTTTCGACACATGGTTTTTTGCTGATGGTTTTCTATTTCTGGTTAAGGAATTAGGGTTTTTGACTAATCCAAGTCATTGGGTTAGGGTTTTGGATGCCTCTGGTAACTATATGTCTATTGTATTGTAAACAATGTATCATTATGAATGAATATAGAATATGCTGGTTTTCCCAGTTTGGGTTTCTAGGGGAAAAATTTGTGTGCAATGTTTGTATTTGCCAGTGTATCTTTTTTGTTGTTCTACTAAAAATATGTTAGTAGTAAATATTGTACAAGGTTAAAATCTACACTTGGTATCAAAGCCAGGCTGGCTTCAGGGGGATGCCTTTGTGGTCAAGGGTTTGGATTTTGACTGTGATAAGCCTTGTTACAGTGGGAGATCTGTGGTATTGATTTTTCAGGTGAAAAGAAATGGTGAGCAATTTGCAAATGGAGATCGAGAAGTTTAATGGGAAAAGTTTTGAGATGTGGAAGCTCTATCAAAGCCAGGCTGGCTTCAGGGGGATGCCTTTGTGGTCAAGGGTTTGGATTTTGACTGTGATAAGCCTTGTTACAGTGGGAGATCTGTGGTATTGATTTTTCAGGTGAAAAGAAATGGTGAGCAATTTGCAAATGGAGATCGAGAAGTTTAATGGGAAAAGTTTTGAGATGTGGAAGCTCAAGATGGAAGATATGTTGGTGGACAGAGATTAGTTGATCATAGTTGATCCATGTACTACACCTACACGAACTTCAACAAATGTCTGGAAAAATTTGGATAAGAAGGCGAAGAGAACAATCTGACTGTGTCTCTCAGATTCAATATTACTGAATGTGTCAGATGAAGCAATGACCAAGGATTTATGGGATAAGTTGGGGAATTTGTATCAGTCTAAGTCCCTAGTAAATAAACTATACCTGAGAAAGAAGCTGTATAACCTAAGGATGAGAGACGGAGACTCGATGGAAGATCATTTGAATGCCTTCAATATTTTGGTAAGTCAGTTAGTATTTGTGGTGATTAAAATTTTAGATGAAGATAAATGTATTAGTTTACTATGTTCTTTACCAGATTTGTGGGATAGTTTGGTTGTTGCCATAGGTAATAATACAATTGCCTTGAAGTTTGATGAAGTGGTCTCATCCTTGTTGTTGGAGGAGATGAGATGGAAGAATATGGAAGGACAGAGCACAAACACATTATTTGCAAGAGGACGCTCCCAGGAAAGAATTATATCTAAGTTCTCAAGTGGGAGATATAAGTCTAAGGGTAGATCTAAATCTCCCAGAAAGTTTGTAAAGGTATGTTAGATATGTGGAAAAGAAGGGCACTACAAGAAGCGATGTAGATCCAAAGTTGAGAAAAAGAAGAGATCTGAATAATCTCCTTCTACAGAAGAAAAGACCTCCAAGGAAGAAGGAGGGGATGTGTACTTGGCTTCTTCAATCACACATGCAGATCATGAGGCATGGTTGGTTGAATCAAGTGAATCCTTTCATATGACTCCCAAGAGGGAGTGGTTTTGTGAATATGAAAGATATGATGGAGGTAATGTTTTCCTAGGTGATGACTCGACAACCATAATCACAGGTCGAGGAAAAGTCAAGTTGAGGCTCATAGATGGAAGGATTAGAA
>CBVK0102733149.1:0-11061 GCA_900067695.1 Picea abies
ATATAGGCCACCTTCATCATTTGGTTTACTTTCTTATCCATTTTAGTTTTTTTTTCTTTGGCCCCTCCAGACACGTTCAACAATGCAATGAATCACAATTGGGATCAGGTAGGAAGGATAATCATATGAATGGCACTGCATGCATCATCAAGGAATGAATAATAGGCATAGGAAAAAGTGGATGTTTGTGAAAAGAATGATAGTGAAACAATTGTATGATGATGAATTAAGGATAAGTGGATAAGCGAAGATTAGAATGCGAGTGAATGAGATAAGTGGCTCTAGGAAGGTGAAAGGTAGGGAGGGTAAAAAGAAAGGGCATTGTGCATGTTTTCTTATTTTCTTCTAGATATGCTTTCAGAGACAGATTCAATACATTGGTTGCATCTATTCAATAATTCCACTATGAACCTTGAGGGATCAATTGTTTCATTTACCTCAAAAGTGAATAATCTCCTCTCTACCTGAGGAAACTTTTCTTGGATCCTTTTTATTTCTTGAGATGTGTCTTGTAACTCTAAGCTTGGACTTACTAGCCATTTATATATCTTAAGAAGATCAATATGTCTCATTTCTTGAATGGCTGTTAGAGTTTCTTCCTTGCTCTTTCTGGAATTATGTTGTTTCATTTCAATATCAATTTTCCCTAAGGATTCCAAGATATTACTTCCTTCAAAATCAATTAGCTTCTTATCTAATCATGAAAACGCTTCTAGGAAAGCGTCCTTTACCTCCCTGACTAATATTTTTGTTTCTGCCAACTTTGTTTCCCAGACGTTCAGGGCCATATCACCTTGTAATTGTTCAGAAGGAGAGAGCAGAGGAAAATCAGAGACATTATCTTTGTGCACCAATATGATAGATTCTTGAAACCTATCCCGAGTTGAGCAAGCTTCTCTTTCCTTGACATAGATGTCGCTCAGAGAAAGGTCTACTGTCTGGTATCACTTTTGGATGACATCTAATTTCAAAAAAAGGTCTTGTTGGGAAATTTCAAACTTCTCATTTATTTCCTGTGCTTGAGTTTGGAATATTGAGATATCTATCGAGGTACCCTGGGTCTTCCAATCTATATTGCAATTTATTTATAAATTCATCACGCTAAGTGACCAATCCTCGGTTGGTTTCTGAACTCTAATGGAGCTTGTCAAGGTTGGCATGAAGTTGTTGGATTTGTTGCCGATCATGAGCTCTGATTTGCTCGAAGTCTTGAATCATATTGTTCCTGATAGTATGTTCCATAGAATTTATTTGACTTTGTAAGTGCTCTACCAATAGGAACTTCTATCGCACTTTTTTGGCCAAATTGTCCACAGACCATTGATTCAAAGTGGAAAAAGCACCTAACAAAGCTGCAACTTCTTTTGCGAATTCTGGATCATCTCGATTATTCCCGTCATATACCATTCTCTACCTTTTAGTTATCACTCCATGTTTTTGGTGTGATTCCCTTTTCACGATCGCATTCCATTTTCTACTAAAGAAGAAATCTGAAGGAGGCATCTCTTCGGGCAAGATGAGGGTAAGATCATCTACAAAAACAATTTTGGAACTAGGATTTTCGAGGTTGTATTGTAGAGGTGTCAATGATGTAATGGGAATACCAATATTCGTAGACTATTTCTACTCTGTTGTATTTGAGGTGCCAACAGGGGTAGTTGGTGACGAGGGAGGTGCATTTTGTCCCTTCTTTAGGAAATCTTTGAGTTGAGCTTTTTCCTAGGGGCCTAACTGGCCTGACAATGATGCTTAAAATTTTTGTGTCAATGCCTCTGACCTCTTTAGGGTTTACTCAACTTTATGTTTACCAGAGTGACTCACTTCAGAACCTGTTGACCTTGATTCCTGAGAAGGGGGAGTGGCTATTTGATCTCCTTATAGTACCTTTGGTTGACTATTTCTCCCGTGCTTTTGAAAACTGATAAAACCAGCTGGTTGATTCGAGGGCAGGGTTTGGAATCTATTTTGAACCTCCTCATAAGATCTAACTCCCCTAAATATTTCTTCATACGTGGATTTTTTGTGCATATATTATTTCATGTTGAATTGGGCTAGGTAGTTTTCCACAATCTTATGTGGATTGTGTCTTTTGAACTCAATGTCAACCAATTTGACATCTTCTAGATCCACAGACTCCACTTTGGAGTGACCAAAAACCGATAATGAAAACATGCCAAATTGAATAGGGAAAGTCGACCATACCTTTTTTTGTGTTTCCTTCATCTTTTTTCTATTGCCTCCTATTACTGTCTCATAGGCCACTTCTCTGCATACCGGTCAGTCCGGTAAAAATCATGGGAGAGCATAGGGAGGAACTGAGAACCCAAAAACCCTAATGTAGGAGAAGTTCTCCTCAATAAGACAATCTTCTAGCTTACCCAGGTTTCCCATAATATTGTCTGAAATTTGAGGAGATGGGTGACCATACATGGCTATATGAACAGGAACCACAACATTGTGACATATTTCATAAAATAAATCCTTGGATTTTTCTTCCCATAGCTTGGAATGGTAGAAATGAATGGGCTTGACATTGGCTAGGGTCTAGCTCCAATTCATCAATGGAAAAGGCGTCATGAAATAGATGGTGTCCATGATATATGTTGACATGTAAAAGGGGATAGAATGTCCTCTTGAATTTGTTGTTTTATATTCAACAATCTCTTTGGCGAAGTTATCGGACAACATTTTGGCCCAACTGAAATTGAAACCCTCAGCTACCTCCTGCATGATGGATACCCATTCCATAGATAAGTGTGTACGGATCTTATTCCCGAATAATAGACATATCATCATGGCTACATACACCATATGAGCATCCAAAGACATTGTGGCATATATACCATGAGCATCAGTTCTGAATCACTTTGGGTTCCCCCACCAAGACTTGATTATATCAGGATAGTTCCTGGCGTACTAGACACACTCCTTTTGCTTGAACTCTAGAATGAATGCAACATTGAATGTATATCTAGGATTAGGGGAGAGTTTATACATTACCTACATATTTTATGGTCGAAAAGAGCTGACAATGACTTTATGATGATTGATGATGCTCCTGGTATGGACGTCAACATGCTCCAAGGCCCAGCTTATCATGTCGTTATAAGGCATGAGCCTCATTCGTGTCACTACTTTATGTAACTTCGACTGCTCTATATGTCTGAGTTTAGCTATATCATTGTCGTCCTCTTCTTTGGCAAAGTCCTCGGGACAGTTGATGATTTCACACTCTAGAATATCTAACACCTATGTCCAAGATTTAACAGTGTCTGTGGCTCAGGGTGTGGTGTCCGATGGAACGTTTACATTTGGGTTTGAATCCTCGCCTGTGGCATCATTCTTTTTCATCATTTTCCATGGTGCCATAACTTTTAAGGAGACAAAGTGAAATTACCTGTTACAGAGAAAATCTGTGAGTCTTTCAAACAGATAAATCTTGCTAATTGCATAAGTTGAAATTGAATTCAAAATCAAAGTGCTTTTATTTAAAATAGAGTCATCGCTTTCCGTATAGCTTCACTGATGGAAAATTTATTAACATTTGATGGGAAGGTCTACCTGGCGATCCACAATCCACGTTTGAATCATTATCCTTAACTAGTCATAAATTCCATCAATACTTCGACGGTTTGCATTTGAGAGTTTTCGATGTGACAAACTGGGAACCTCCCAAATCCCGAATACGTGAAAATATTAATCTATGAATAATCTCTTGAATCATTATCCTTAACTAGTCATAAATTCCATCAATACTTCGACGGTTTGCATTTGAGAGTTTTCGATGTGACAAACTGGGAACCTCCCAAATCCCGAATACGTGAAAATATTAATCTATGAATAATCTCTTGTAAAACTTTAGTTAATCATGTTTAAGATGGTGTGTTAACTTCAAGTGCTTCGAGAGTTCGTACTTTAGGGACTTCTAATGTATCTTGAGAGAAACTTCCCGAAATACGAAATGCGAAACAATTAATTATCTGGTAATTGATTTTAAGTCCTAATTAACTGCATTTAACCTGAAGTAATCCAGAAGTTCAGACTTCAGATATTTTAGAATACCATTCATGGGAAAATCCCGAAACCCAAACTATGAATTCATTAATTATCTTTTGATCATGATTAGCTTAATTATTTAATGTTTAATACCTTAGCATTTTGATATTTCGGTGATTTTTTAATTCATTTTTTGTTAAATTCTTGAAGGATCATCTCCCATAGTGACGTGTTATAGACTAGGTCATTCTGATGTGTCGATAAAGGGAGGTGCCACGTGTCAACTCAGGAAAGACTCAAAAGGTACACATTTCCTAAAAATGTTTGGGAATAGTTGTGAGAAGATTCGGGTTTCAGAGTTTTGGGACTTTTGTTCTTAAGACTTATTGAAACATCTGAAGTGCAGAGCTCCAAAGCGACTATTAGAGATTTACCTCTTTAAATTTCAGGCGACTCCAAAACTCTATCAATATTAGGATTGTTCGATCAAAAGGAAAAACTCATCAATGATGGATATCGTGTGCATCTTATTATTAACCAACCAACAAATGAATTTGATTTAAAATCAAAATGTCATTTACCAATTTTTCGTTCTCTTTGTGTAGAATTATATTTTCATGAGGTGGAAAGTATGAGGCTCAAAAGTTCATAATTGTATGTATTCCAACACTCATCTAAAAGGTCCATTAGTAGATCGTACCTTACAACCCATCACAGGTTATAACATGCCTAGTTTGCATGTTCCATATTTTTCCATATGCATTCTTATGCATGGACATGCCCTTGAGTTGACATGAATATACACTCCATTAACATAACCATGAGCTTTTGAAATTTCTCTTGTTGATTCACTTCTACCTTAATGAAGGTTTCTCTCAATCTATAAGGTTCCTTTTTTACTTGCTTACTAGATTATTCCAACAAAATTTTTTGGTGAGTAAATTAAACTTACCATTTCCATTAATCCTCTGATCGTGAGGGGTCATACACATATATTGGGTTTAATCCTTTATTAAAACAATAATTATTGCTACTACAGATCCTTTCAATCCATTCACCTTCAAGTCTTTCTATTAGTGCTCATCAACATAATCCCATTCCTGTGGGATTGGCCATCATTTCCAAGAAGAAATGTTAGGCTTTCTCTGCCACAGACTAGCATGATTCAATGTCTTTGGGAAAAATCCCAACTAAATTTTAAATCTACATCCTTTTACTTGAGGAACTTATGCAGGTGATTTTCGTTTAGCAGTAATATTCTCAACAGGATCATGTTAGCCTTGGTAACCCAAATCTTATGTCGATACAATAGCACGTACGATTGCGCAGTGACATTAGCCTCTTTATTTGGAAACATTAGCAACATACAATTCATATTTCCAAAACATCTATTAGCAGTACAAAGTTTCATTACTCGCTTTAGTAGAGGTTTCCCGAGCCTCTTAGGAATGGGTAAAATAGGGTGCTACCCCTTAAATTCCTCTAATAATATTTTTATACAACTCGTATATGAGCCCAAGCAGGCCAAGTGTTGTTTCCATGCTCTGATACCAATTTTAAACACACCCAACCCCTAAATACTCCTTTAAGGGGTGGGACATCATAATTTTGTTTTTCCTAACTATCTCAAATACTAATTATGGGATCTCCATTAGTTACTGCTCGCCACAAGATTTCTAGCAGTCACAACCACACTAAAATTTGAGTTCTCATTTACAAGTTATTTCCCCCAGAATCTCTTCAGATGTTATTATTCAAGGGAAACATAGCATCCACCTCATACATACCATCCAAAATTTCCTGATGCCCCAAAACTCCCAACGCTCCTATATCTATGGTGGAGATCCATTCCCCATTAAATCTGATGGTGGATCTTCCTCCTAGTTAACGCATGCGCTTAAGGATAATTCAACATTCAATGATGAGCACCCCTTTGTTGTTGATGCATGAGACCTCCTAGATTCCCAAAATCTCTGCATGTGGCCTCGACCATTTGGCGATCGGAGTTCAACATTCAACATTCCAGGTTGAACGTCGACGTTCGATGTTCTACGTTGAACATCCCTTTACAATACTACACCCCAAATATTTTGAATTCCCAAAGTTCGGGACTGTCAGAGTCCCAATCGCATCACCAACCACATTGGCCAGTCAGGCACGAACCATAGGCTTACACATTGCAAGGGCTAGCAGTAACACATGTCCTCATTAGGGGGTGACACATGTCACGCACTAATAGGCATAAGTGGTCTACAAAACATCCATATATTGGTGACACATGGCACCTTAGTTGTGGGTCCATGTCACCCTAGATACGTTAGTGAGCCACGTAAACCCTAGACAAACAACCTTCTAATGTCCTTAAGATATAATGGTTGAGATCTATCCACGTAGATCCATAGATCTACAGTTCTTGTTTCTTCGCAACTCCGGGCTTTAAAGCTTATCAACTCACCACATCTTGAGTCCCTTGGAGCGCGAAGTCTCCACACTAAAGAATCTGGCACCATACATCCCATGTATATCGACGACTAAGATTTACTTTGTTGTTTGTGACTTCAGGAGTCTTCACACTTTGAAGGGTCTCATCCAAATTCCTCTGGAGTGTCAAACCTATAGGTCCTGAAATCTCCTGCCACGTGTCCTCCACCCATGGAAACACCATCACTCAACATGTGGATCCCCGCATGCTCTCAACATGACACACACATTCCATCGATAAAATGGTCGAAAGGCGTCCCGAAGGATCCATAGATCCACGGTCCACTTTACTTCGCTACTCTAGCCTGTAGCACTCTGGCCACCCCCGTGCCAAGCCATGATATCACTAGGGAATTTTATATCATTTCTTAGAGATCCTCTCTTTTTCATAGAAACCTGTGAGGTTTATCAGATGCATCCTCAGAATCAAACTCACAACCTTTCTCTTTCCTTCTTCATATTTGAGTCACACGTTCCCCTCTATCCATGTGCTCTTGTCTAGTGTCTCTCTTGCTCTTTGTAGAGTCCCACACGTCTACCTCCACCCTTTTCCCATGTATATTCCCTTCCTTCCTTTCCTAGGATGGTTCTTGACCTATCGAGTTCCTTTTTTTAGAAGGAAACTCAGATTGGAATGGGTCTACAGGACTCTGTGGTACTTATCTGAAAAGATCTTTTAGCGAAAATGGTTGAGTTTTAAAGCATGAATTAAATAACCATTTAGGAAACTGATGAAAGAGGAAGAATTAATAAATAAATATAGCATCCATAATGCAATATACATATCTGTAAACAATCATGAATAAACAACAAACCATAACAAGAGAAGTTGATAATTGAGTTCGACAATGTCGCCTATGTCTCTGGGCCTTTGTCTTAGTGGGTGAGGATTTATTATTTATATTCAAAGATTTAAAAGTACATCGTAACAGCACCAAAAGGATTACAAACTAGTCTGGTTGTGTTCTACCATATCTCAAGAACCCAACAAAAGTGACGGCACTGAAAACAGATGAACAGAGCTCCCAGAAATGGCCCGCAAAGGTGCTCTCCTCAATGGCTTCCCTGCATAAAAATGGCTTTGGCTCAACAATTCTACAACATTTTCATGTTCTAAACCTCCTTTTTTTGGCTTTAAGAAACTCTCGTTTATATAGGCTTGAAGTTGGCAACAAACTCCCAACTTCTACCCAAGATATGGCATCAAAAGGGGCCCAAGATCTTCCAAAAATGACCAAAATCCCCTCAAACAAGCCACTTTTGCAAAAATGTAGGGCGCAACCCCTTTTCTCTAGGTCCCTGGGAATATGGGTGTTCTCCATGTGGCCAAGCGCTAGAAGTTGTGCATTTTTCCCCTTGATTTGTTGGCCTTGGTCATATGTGCTTAGCCCATGTGGCCTGGTTCTATCTCCATGTGCCCATAGAGTTCTATCCCTGGATGTTAAGCCCCTAGTTATGCACCTTGTTCGGAGGGATAACCTGACTGACCAAGCGCTAAACCCATTGTGCATGCTAACCTTAAATCACCCAAGCCATATGGTGGAGGTTACATGGTATACGTCAGGACCATGGGCTGGCTAGAGTGGAGTGGTCGCACATCGATGCACACGAGATATGGTCATACAACAATAGTCGTATGGTGTGAGAGCGTCGGGGGCTAGGGCTAGACCCCAACCCTTTATTCCACTGAACTTACAATGTTTCAACTTTAAATAGAACTTTGAAACTATATTTATCAAGGAATACCATGGGCGGGCTGGTAGCTCGACCCTACCAAGTCTCTCCCCCATGCCCAAAGGTCACGAGTTCGACTCCCCAAGAGTCCATAAAACTTTTACCAATATGACTAACCGAAGGGTGCCATGTGGCAACCTAGGACTGGGCCACATGGAACCATCCCATTTTCCCAAATATGCCATGTGTCACCATCACATCTGACCACCTGTCACCATTATATTACCAGTCAACACCTGTCCACGTCAGTGCCACATGTCGTACAAAGCTTTCCATGTTAGCCCATGCCACTTTTCACCCTTGCAGTCGTGACACATGTCACATTTTGACTCATCCATCTGCCTACCCGTGTGTCTTCCTTATCAGTTCCATTGTACTTGCCACATCATTGTACAGTCATATGACCAGTATAGTCAGCTGCCACGTTAGCACTGTATAGACTCTATAGTCAACAATTTTTTGCCTATTTGACGAAACGAACAGACCGCGATATCTTTCGCATACAACATTCGTTTGAGCCCATTCAAGTTGCATTGGGGTCATATCGACGAGACCTATGCACACATCAGTTTTGAAGCCATTCCGATCACTTTTAATTTTAGGCCGTCGTGGACCCATTTTGGTTCCTAGATCCATTCTGGATCACACCTCCCCACTAAAGACCTTTTGGTCCTCCAAAAGGTTACTAACTAGTCATCAAGTGCGGGATAGGCCACCCCACTTGTTCTCTATCTTTAAACTCTATCTTGTGCACCTGTCTCATCAAGATCCACTGTAAAACAACCATGATAACTGACAACATATTGTTATCCATTTGTACTCTATCACACCTTACTGAAGCCACTATCATCCATGTTGACAACATTAATAATGGTAACATCATAAATATGACTGGAAATGAGCTAATATGTTTGTAATACTTTGACGACATTAGTTTATCTTGAAGCAAAGTGTGACTGGTCTTCCATACATTAGTTTATCTTGAAGCAAAGTGTGACTGATCTTCCATTCTACAATCATGTTATGTTCTTTCTTAAGATCAATTACTTGATTTGAAACAATTATAGGTGTGTCTCTTGCATGAGTTGCCTTTCTTAATTGTTCCATTATTTGAAGAGATTGATTTTACTTTAAATGGTGATCATGTACCACATATTCTTTTCCTTCTTTGATTAAGTGATATTGATTATGTTCCTTGTAGAAGATTGCTTTGTGATCATACAAATAAGGACTACCTAGGACCATTCCACATTCATTGAGTGGCACCACATCACATGTTACCTCATCCACAAAATTAGATGAAATTGCAAATTTTACTGTGCATTGCTTTGTTATGTGCAATTTATGGTTGTTGCTTATCCATTTAAGTAAGGTTTATGATGCATCTGAGTGTTTAATACGAATTGCTTAACCACTTACTCTAAAATCAAGTTAGATTGATATCCACTATCTATCAATGTGTCGACCTTAGTATGTATCATTATGACCTTTATGTGAAACAATTTACTTCTAGAATCAAATCCATAACCAATTTTACCTGTCAAACCAACCAATGATAGTTTAGATTCATCAACTGAATCAGATCCCAAGTCTATTGGTCATGATTTTGTTTCAAATGTTTGCCTCCCTTTCCTCTCTTTGATCCACTTCAGTCTCTTCTCGAGAGGCAATTGCAACAACAATCCTCATCATGCCCTTCTTTCTTGCAATGCTTGCAAGAGGGCTTCTCTTCCTTTATTGCCATTGAATTTTCCTTCTATCCATTCCACTTCCTTTTGTCCTCTTTTCTTGAAGATGATTCCCCTGATACATCAACTCTTGTTTTCCCTACCTCAATATATGTTCTTGAATAGAAACCTCACCAATATTAGTAGGTCCAAACATAAATATAGTGTTACGAATATGTGCAGGTAAACCTCTTATATACTTCATAAGAGTTTCTTGGGTATGTAAAGGAATATCTAACATTAATGCCATTTTACGAAATCCATTTGTGTATTCTTGCACTATTTTTCCTTCTCTTAGTTTAAGACTTTACCATTCAAGTAAGGCTTTCTATTTATAACCCAAGGGATAGAATTGTTTTCTAAGTGCAGAAACAAAAACTTGCCATGATGGAAATACATTACCCACTTGTTGCGTGCCATTTTGCAACATGATTTTCCACCAGATGAGTGTTGTTCCTGCAAGTCGAAGCGATACCAATTTGATTTGAGGGGCCTCATCTTTGATTTGTTGCACACTGCAATAAACCTCCATCTTTCTGACCCAATTATCAAGCCTCTTTGCATTGACTTCACCATCATACATGAGTAATTCAAATTTCACATCAAGTTTAAGTAAATGCATTTAATTTTTATGTTTATGGACATGTTTTCTTATGGTGGATTTAGAACTTGAACTTGAAGAAGAAGAAGAAGTTGATGGAGAAGAAGGAGGTGAAGGAAGAATTTGAGGAGGATCCTCTCCTTCATTTTTGAACTTTGAAGATTCACCTAGAATCGGTCTCTTTCGTTCCAAGTAATTCTCATATAGAACCTTCATCATCTTTGACATGGAGAACAATGCAAGATACCAGATCTAATAAATATGAAGAACAAAAATAAAATACTAGGAATGGCAGAATAACAGTAATATAACTAGCATAATCATCCACAATAACACATAAATAATATGAGAACAACAACTGAAATAACACTTTGATTCAGAAAGCAATGTTCATAGGCCTCTTCGAAGGGGCAACCTCCAGTTGAGCAACGCTCTATTACAATAATCTCCAAGATAGGGTTTTCATACCCTCGACCCTTATTTATACTAAATATGTCTATTAAGAGAAGCATCTAGAGGAAG
>CBVK0102733158.1:0-17975 GCA_900067695.1 Picea abies
ATATATATATATATATATATATATATATATATTATAGTTTTAATTTTAGTCTTAGTTTATCCCCTTTATTTATTTTAGGACCTTAGATTGGCCAACAGAGCCATTAAACCTATCAGAACATGTTACACCAAATGAGTTGGGTTATTTAGACAACCCCGGACCGAACCTATTCTTCCAGTTGACAGCTTGTCAAATTTTCCTGTCAATAGGTTCCCATGCACAATTTGTGGGGAGGACCATCCTACTCGTTAGTTCCCTCGAAAGGATGAGGTCCATCTATTTTTGGATCAACAAAAGGCCACCCAATAGGTTGTTGTCCTAACTCATCCTTTTCCCCCTCAATCTCAACACATGATTGCAACAAATCATGCCCCTCCACAAGGGGGAATGGTAGGTACCCCTTGGCTTGAGGGGCTTCCTTGAATGCTACAATTTTCTTCTATGACCTGAAGGTCAATTCGTAAACTTTAGAAAATAACTATGACACTTCCAAGCATACTATTGTTGTGCAAGAGCCAACGTCTTCTTCCCAGCCTAGTGGCCCCCTTAAGATTGAGAAGCCATCCTTTGACATACCACTTTTCCCCATGAAGAGTGTTCTTCGGTGAATGACACATAACCCAAATACACGGGCCACCCACAACTATAGTATTGTGGAAGACTAGGCCTAGGAACCACATTCCATGTCTTCACTCGACGTCCTCCAAATCTACTCCACACAATGAAAATCCTTGTTGTTTTCCATAGGCAGGGTTGATCCCTCATATTTGATTTTGATAATATTTTATTGTGATTAGGTTCATCGTAGGATTTCCCCTCAAATCACTTTCGATATCAAAGTAAGAATGATGGGGAAAACTATCCTTCGCACTATTATTGATGAAGGATCATTGGCTTGCATCATGTCTATGTCATGTTGGAAGGCCCTCAACTCTCTAAATCTCGACAAATCTAAACCATTGTTGAAAGAATTCTATGGACATATGTTTTATCCCCATGGGGTTTTCACTACCTTACCCATTGAGTTAGGTGGTAAGATTATCTTTTTTTTTGTGGTGGTTGTCGACGCACCTCTTGAGTACAATTTGTTACTCAGGTTCACTTGGTTCTAAAATATTACTGCATTTGTCTCATATATATAGGGTCTTACGCTTCCATTATCAAGAAAAATAGTGCAATCAATCAACTTTCATTTTGTAACTCATACCTTGGATCCAATCTAGGTTATAATGTATCCTTTGTCGATAATTCCCAACCATCTTACATGAGTTTTGGTGTGGGGATGTTTAAAGACTCTTTTCTTATGGGAACATTCCCTCTTCCCCCACTACCTCCCATTGTGAACATCGCTATGAACCAGTGGATCCCTTGGGTCCATTGATCCTTGGAAAATACCTCTACATATGCTAATACTAGTAAGAAACTCTATCTTCATATGGACTATGATCAACCTACTCTGCTTGTATGGGTTGTTTACTCTCCAAGTTCATATGACATCATAGATTTTGAGTTTCCTTTAGAAGAGGACATCCTAGACTTAATGGATTCCATAGATAATCCCATGGAAGATGAGCATCATCAAGAATCCATTCTCTCTAATTTGGAACCCATCAGATTTAGCATGATGAGTTTTGATCCAAGACTAGCGGAATTTTCTAGGTCATCTAGTAGACCTCCCAGTCTTGACCCTTTTCTGCATTGATTATCTTTTTTGGAACTTTCCATGAAATTTTCTACTTCCCCTTCCACCAAAGATTTACATTTCATACGACTTTCACATATTGGTGGGCCCCATCAAGGAGCTATTATAGCTCATGAGAGTACTCATGATGAGTATCTTCATATGCATAAATTCATTCCTATGTGGCTTGGTAATCCATATGATGGAGAAACTGGGTCATGAGTTCATCGATTATGAAAAATATCCTTGGCCAAGACTAGCAATGAGCTCTACTTGGCATAAAGAATCACGATGTGTAGTTCCTTATACATAGGTGTGTGGTGTGAGTTCTTTTCTTTTTGCATATACCATATCCAAAAAATCCAAAAATATTTTTCTTTTGAGATTTTACTATGCATTTTGACCCCTAGAATCTAGTTTACATGTGTTGACTTTCTTACAAAGTTGGTGATTTTCACTGAACTTAAGGTACGTGTTCCCACATTGGCGTATAGGGATAGGTTTTTCCATGCATCCATGATCTGCATTATTAACCATCAATTTTTACATTACAATGTCTTAGGTTCAATTCCCTCAGGTCATGACATTATCCACTCCATTGTTTCACATTGTAACTTGATTAGTAGTGCCTGCCTTCCCTAGGTTCCCTAGTTAGCACCCAGATTTCCATTCAGTTCCCATGCTAAGATTTCCCCTGGGCCCAAGAATACTCCTATAGCCTTGGCATGACTTGACGTTGAGACTCATTTTCCTCTCTTCACCTATATTCTTGCCATTTCCTGAGGGATTATTATGTTTCTTAATGGTTTCTTATGCAATTGCTTCTCTTGTCATTTATTGTGTCGTTGCACTGTTGTTTTCCTAAATATTGCTTATTTCTATTTCAATATCCTTTGAACTTACAACTCTTGCATTATTTGGTCTCTTTTTTTCATTCACCATCCCATGGAGAGAAAAAAATGCTAAGACCGGATCTCACTTGTCAGTACCCATTTGCATTCATGTTGCTTAGGTCAGTTCCATGCACTTGGAATATAGTATCATGTTATTAAGATACTCGTTCTCTCTAGAGGAGTAAACTTTTATCTCTTTTTTGGAATCATAAAAGGACACGAAAAAGAAACTTTTAATTAAAATTTTATCTCTTTTTCGAACTTGTAGAAAGACATGAAAAAGACACCTTATGAGTAAAATTTTACCTATGTTTCAGACTCATAAAAGGACACAAAAATTATACCTATAGAGTACACTTTTATCTCTTTTTCGTACTTGTTAAAAGACATAGAAAGGAAACCTCACGAGTATACTTTTAACTTTTTTGGGGCCCGTTAAAACTGAAATAAAAAACATGCTATTGAGCATACTTTTATCTCTCTTTTGCGCTCATTAAACCATGAAGGAGACACCAAAAAAGCCCAAAAAATATAAAAGGGTGGGGCTTTTAACCATTTATCTATTTATAAAATGGAAGCATAATCCAAGTCTCCCTTGAAGATGGCACTTGTTTGAGTCATCATCTCACAGTTGGATTTTAGCTTGCCTAGGAGCCATCTTAGTAATATGAGTCATATATACTCCTCTGACTAGTTACTCTTCCAATCATCATAGAGAGTGTTTCAATGCCTTCTATATTGTTAGATTATATTTTTTTATCTCTTCTGTCTTGCTTCCAAGTCACAATTCTATTGTGTTATATGTTCAAGAGAATTTTAGGCTTCAATCAATCATCTGTTGTTTTGTTGACTTTCCAATTCGACCATCCTTGTGTCAGTTATATTTGGTGATTCTATCTCTTCATATCATCTCTTGGTGTATATTTTGTTTCGATTAGTGGGAGATACCTTAAGTCACTCCTTCAACATATATATTCCTATCGAATTCAACCTATTATCTATGATATGGATCTAGAAACTAACTATTACCTTGGAGCTTGCAATCCTCAATGGAAGGCATCCTCACAATCGACAATGGGTTTTTATCATCGACTCCTGATCAATTGATTCTACAAGTTCTTGGCATCAGATCCTCTATTCACACTCACTAGAATGTACTAGGTACCTTGGAGTCCTTCTTCCTGATTGGTGGGTCCCCTCTTGTCTATTAATGGTATACATCAATTACTAGTAATCAAATGGTTTCTACCATCCTCGACATCAACTCATCTATGAACATGTTGTAGAATTGTAGAATTAGGGTTTGGGATGAAGACCTTGGGTTTGGGGCCACATCATTCCTTTATAGTGCCCCCTCCCAAGTTGTGATGGAGTATATCACTTGTATATGACTACTTTGAAGACTTTAGGGGCACTCTCCTCAATTCTCGTTATATTCTTGATGTATATGTTATGATATATTATATTTTCTCATGGCTATGATATTATTGATGACATGGATCCATCATGTATTATTTTGTGGCCATGATCTTGAATTTCATGTCATGGATCCATATTGTATTATTTTTGTGTCCATGCTTTGATACTCTTAAGAGTTTGATTATGTCGACCATGGGGATGGTCTATATATGATCCATAGGATCTTTTAATGACTTATGGTTGAGTTTTAATTTTTGCATGCGTTAATTAACCATTTGAGAAAACTTAGTGAAGAATGAGGAAAGAAGAGGAATTATAACAGCCATATAAATATGTGAAGATCTAAAATGCAATAAAAGAAAGCAAACCATAACAAGCAGATTGATAACGGAGTTCAGCACAACTTTGTCTACGTCTCCGGGCCTTTTTTCTGTGGGGGAGGCTTCTTTATTTATGTTCAAATGATCAAAAGTACATCGTTGCAATGCAAAATGTCTACAAGATTGATCTGGTCATGTTCTTCTAGATCTCTAGAACCCAGCAAAGAAAACGGCATGCAAATTTTTTTTAATGATACGGCGACCACCGAGATCTACACTCTTTCCCTACACGACGCTCTTCCGATCTCACGCCATCCTAGTAATCTGAGTCATATACACTCCTCTGACTAGTTACTCTTCCAATCATCATGGAGAGTGTTTCAATGTCTTCTATATTCTTGGATTAATTTTTTTTATCTCTTCTGTCTTGCTTCCAAGTCACAATTATGTTGTGTTATATGTTTAAGAGAATTTGAGGCTTCAGTCAATCATCTGTTGTTTTGTTGACTTTCCAATTCGACCATCCTTGTGTCAGTTATATTTGGTGATTCTATCTCTTAATATCATCTCTTGGTGTATATTTTGTTTCGATTAGTGGGGGATACCTTAAGTCACTCCTTCAACATATATATTCCTATCGAATTCAACCTATTATCTATGATATGGATCTAGAAACCAACTATTACCTTGGAGCTTACAATCCTCAATGGAAGGCCTCCTCACAATCGACAATGCATTTTTATCATTGACTCCCAATCAATTTATTCTACGAGTTCTTGGCATCATATCCTCTATTCGCACTCACTAGAATGTACTAGGTACCTTGGAGTCCTTCTTCCTGATTGGTGGGTCCCCTCTTGTCTATTAATGGTATACATCAATTACTAGTAATCAAATGGTTTCTACCATCCTCGACATCAACTCATCTATGAGCATGTTGTAGAATTGTAGAATTAGGGTTTGGGATGAAGACCTTGGGTTTGGGGCCACATCATTCCTTTATAGCACCCCCTCCAAAGTTGTGATGGAGTATATCACTTGTATATGAGTACTTTGAAGACTTCAGGGGCACTCTCCTCAATTCTCATTATATTCTTGATGTATATGTTATGATATATTATATTTTCTCATGGCTATGATATTATTGATGACATGAATCCATCATGTATTATTTTGTGGCCATGATATTGAATTTCATATCATGGATCCATATTGTATTATTTTGGTGGCCATGCTTTGATACTCTTAAGAGTTTGATTATGTCGACCATGTGGATGGTCTATATATACCTTTATCCTTGGTGTTTGATTGCATGTACTTTTTTACCTATGGACCTCTTTTATCTCTCCTCGCACTGCCTCACATGGATACTATTTTATTGTAAAGTGTTTCGGCCATCCATCCCTTTCCTAACCTCACATATTAGGGGGCATCTGTTATTACCTTAATTTCCATGCTACAGTGTCAAAGAGGAACACAACAGAAGATGAAGACCAATAGAAAACTCTAGCTCAATATTCATACAATTTTTAGGGGTTTCGCTAGTCATCTATGGTTCAACCAACTGCATGTCACTTTTCATCAGTTCACAACAAGCGACACCATATGTAAGCTTCTATATTCTTGGAGTTTCGAAGAGGCAAGTGAGGGATGATTTGGTTCTTTGTGGCATGAGCCATGGAACTCAAATCATTCAAGACTCCAATTGTCTCTAGAATATCTTCCAAGCCTCTTTGAAGAATCTATATAAAGAATAAAAATCTTGAGCATGAAGAGGAAGAATCATTTATATATATATTCTACCAAAATTTAGAGGTGTTTCTCCATCTACATTAGTTGTAGTGAGGTTTCCTATCTTGATTGAGGAGATGAGGAGGAGCAAGGAATAAGGGGCAAAGAGGAGTGTGTCTACAGTAAGAGGTAATTGTGTTGATGTACTTATGTCATTTAAATTAATAGATCATTGGTTTTCCCCTATGAATGTTTCTATTTCATGCATGTATGTTTAGATTTAATTTATTTTATCATAGATCAGGATAGATTCAAGCTAGATATAGATTTTAACACTAGCAAGAGAAGTAAAATGGTATTGTTTTGTCCCTTGTGTGCAGGAAGCCGATTGTAGGAGTTGGAGTTGGAACCGCAGGACTGTATCAACCAGAACATACAAAGGAAAAACTTTAGGAGAAGGTACATCATTCCATCTTTTCTTAGTTTAGATGTGCATCCATTTTCTTGAGTATGAAGGAAATCCATAGAAGTCTATCCCACTATTTGTCTAGGATCAGTAGGCAAATCCTAGGGAGATCTTACTATCCACCCATAAGAATTTCTCCATAAAATTGAGGAATTAGAATGTGACATAACTATTGAGGAACACAAAAAATCAATACAAGTCAACTAAGATGATTGTTGCAATGCCACATAACCATTGGGAAACATTGAAATCCAACATATCCCTTCACAAATGTCGGAATATGACATAACCCTTGAGAAACAATGAAATTTGACATAAGTCCACCAATATGAACATCGCAATGCGACATAATTATTAATGAACATAAAAAAATTAACATATCACCTTGATAATGTTAGAATGTGATGCAATCATTAAAGAATGTAGCGATTCCAATTAATTTAACCAAGTTGACTATCACAATGCATCATAACCATTCAAGAACATTATAGTGAAACATGACCCTTGAGGAATGTTGTAAGGAAACATAACCCTTAATAAACATCACATTATGATATGATAATTAGGAACACAACAATTCAACAAAAGTTAGTGAAGTTGAACATCATAATGTGACATAACCATTGTGAAACATCACAATCGAACATCACCATTGAGGAACATTGCAATGCAACATAACTGTTGGGGAACATAATAATTAAACACAAGTCTACCAAGATGAATGTCACAATGTGGCATAACCATAGTTGACCATGGCTAACTGTGGTAAAAAGGTCAATCATAGTCAACAATGGTCAACCATAGTCAAACATGTTTGATCATAATAAAACAATGGCCAAACAAATTAATTCACAATAAAACATGGTTAACCATGGTCATATATAGTGAACCATGACAAACCTTGGTTAACCAAAGTCAACCTTAGTTAACCATGAGAAATCATGGTCAACCATTTTTTGTCATAGATAACCATAGTAAACCAAGTTTAACCATGGTCAACCATGGTCAATCAAATACAACCATAGTTAAACATGGCCACCATAATAAACCATAGTTAACATTATCAACCATAGTCAAACACAGTCAAACATGGTCCACCAAATTCAACCATGGTTAACCATGATCAAGTAATGTTAACTATAGCATAACATGATAAAACATAGTCAATCGTGGTCAACCAAGGTCAAGAAAAGTTACCCATAGTCAACTAAAATCAACCATAGTCAACTAAATCCAACCATAGCCAAACATATTCCACCATAATCAATGATAGTCAACCATTATCAATGATAGTCAACCTTGGTCAACTATAGTCAACCACGGTAAAACATGGCCAAGCATGGTCAAACATTATGAATCATGGTTAAACATGGTCAACCATAGTCAAACATGGACAACCATGGATATTGTTGGTCAAACATGGCCAAACCATAGTCGAGTATAGTTAAACATGGTTCAACATAATCAAACATGGTTAATGTAGTTGAACATAGTTAACCATAATCAAACATGGTTAACCATAGTCGAACATGGTCAATGAAGGTTAGGAAAATTCAACCATGGTCAAACATAATAAATCATGGTCAAACACCATGAACCATACTAAACAATGGTCAAGCATTCTCAACTATAGTCAACCATGGGCAAACTTATTCAAGCATGGTCAACAATGATTAACCATAGTCAAGTGAACATTAACTATAATTATCCATCATCTATCATGGTCAACCATAACAAGCATAGTCAACCATGGTCAACCAAATCAACCATAATTAATCATAGTCAAACATAGTCAACCAAAGTCAAACATCTTCAAGAAAAGTTAAGTAGTTTGACATAAATCAAACATCATAAACATCATAAAATAAAGTAACCATAGAGGAATGTCATAATCCAACATAACCCTTAATGTGACATAAACACCAAGGAAGATAAAAAATCTACATAAGTCAACAAAGATGAATGTCACAATGCTACATAATCATTGAGGAACGTTGCAATCCAACATATCCCTTCATGATGGTCATATTGCAACGTAACCCTTGAGGAACACTACAATTCGATAAAATTCCACCAAGATGAATGTTGCACATGACAAAACCATTAAGGAACATCTTAAAGTTGACATAACCCTTGATGAATGTCATAATGCAACATAACCATTAAGGAACATAGCTATTCCACACAAGTGAACCAAGACGAATATCATGATTAATCATAACCATTGAAGAACATCATAATAAAACATAACCCTTACAGAAATCCGTAAGGAGACATAACCCTTGATTAACATTTTAATGTGACATAACCATCGAGGAACATATAAATTCTACATAAGTTAATGATTGTGACCATCACAATGCAACATAACCATTAGGGAATGTTGCAATCCAACATAACCTTTATGGAACATCACAATGTGACATATACTTTGACAGACGTCATTATGTGACACATCCATTGAGGAATGTAGCAATTTTACACAATTCAACTAAGATTAATGTGATAACACAACATAAACATAGTCAACCTTGGTTAACCAAAGTTAACAAAATGTCAACCATAGTCAAATATGGTTGATCATGGTCAACCATAATCAACTAAAGTAAACCAACTTTAACCGTGGCTGACCAAAGTCATATATCCTCAACCATGGTCAGCCAAAGATAACCATAGTAATAGATGTACAACCATAGTCATCTATCATCAACCATAGCCAACATGGTTGACCATAGTCAACATGGTCAACCATGGTAAACCGTAGTCAAACATGGCCATCAAATTCAATCATGATTAAGCACAATCGACATAGTCAAATATAATAAAACATGGTCAACCATCATCAACCAAAGTCAACCAAAATGAACCATAGTCAACTATAGTCAAACATATTCCACTATAGTCCACCATAGTTAAATATAGTCACTAAATTATACCATAGTATAACATGGGAAACTAAAGTCAAATATGATCATCCATAGTCAACCTTGCTCCACCATAGTCAACAATGGTTGAACATGGTCAATCATGATCAAACATTGTCAACCATATTCAAATATGGTCAACCATGGTCAATCATAGTCAAGCATGGACAACTGTGGTCAAACATGGAAAAACCATAGTCATCCGAAGTCAAACATGGTTAACCATGTCTGATCAAGGTCAATGAAAGTGAAACATTTTCAACCATGCTCAAACATAGTGAACCATAGTCAAACATGGTCAAGGATTCTCAATCATAATTAACCATGGTCAACCATAGTGAACTAAATGTCAAATATAGTTAACCATCATCATCCATGGTCAAGAATAATTAAACATAGTCAACTATGGTCAACCAAATTAACTGTAGTCAATCATAGTCTACCAAATTCAAACATATTCAACCAAGATCAAACATAGTTAACCATGGTCAATAATAGTCAAACATAGTAAAAAAAAATCAATAACAGTTAATCATGGTCAACCAAAGTCTATCATAGGCAACCATAGCCACACATAATCAACCATGGTGAACCATGGCCAACAAAAGTCTACCATTATCAAACATAATCAAACATGGTTAGTCATAGTCAACCATTATCAACCATAGTTAAACAGGGGAAGTCATGGTCAACCATGGTCAAACATATTGAACCATTGTGAAATATCAAAGATATTTTAATATTAATTATATTGATAATTTAATTTAAAATATGCTAATCCTCCATAAGCATGTTAGTCATCAACTTAAAGGTGGTTGATATATGCCAATCGATGTTATTTTCCTCCTTTTTAAATTAATGACATTGATTGGTGTATATCAACCACATTTAATTATGTGGTTGTGATAGTATTCATAGTATGTGAAGCAAGATGCGCATTGTCAATCGATGTCAATGTAAGAGTGATTACTACATTAGAAGGGTAGTAAAAAGTAGGAATTGAAATGTGTTCTTTTGAAGAGCTTACCACAACACAATGCAACACTCTCCTATGTCTTCGGTTGCTTAGGAACCGCGCATACATAATTACATTCCAGCATTAATTATTTCGACATCATAAACCATTGATTCTATGAATGAAAAATCAAACTAGAAGAGGAGATTAACTAAAGTGCCAAATAGATTGATGGAACAAAATGGTGGATACACATTTTTTGCTAAACAAACCATTGGAATACTATTCCATTCGGCCCTCCACAAGCATTCTAAAAAAATCATCCACTACTTCCAACATCCTGTTAATATCCACATCTGGAATGCCATCATTGATTATCTATTATACAAATAACAATAAGAGTAAGATAATATTGAGCCATTACATCTCATCTTCAACTAAAGGAGATAATGAATGATGAATTGAATTGTTATGAGAATAAGAAATAAAATACCTTGAAGAAGTTGCATTCAGCATAAGCCCAGCCAATTTGTCGAATATGTTTGGTTCTAGTAGAATCGCATAAGAGACCTTGGATGTCCACAACAGGTATGGACTCCAAAGAGAAAACTCCTTCATCCAGTCTCGGTCATTTGGTAGGACATCCATGCTAGATTACAAATAGAATACTAATCAGTGAACTTACATTTATTGATTTCACACTTTACTACTTTTTTTACTTCATAAATCTTATTTAAGAAAAATGACCCTAACACATTAAATAACTATTTATTAATTATGGTAATTATAGTGAAACTCCTACACAACCTAGATAATTTTATATATTTATCAATATCTATTTATTAAAATCTTGACAAATAATATACCTAAAATCTCAATGAGAGTTTATAACATGTCTTTCATATCTTATCTTTGTCATAAAGTATGATACAGATCCATGGTTTGACCCAATAGAGAATGGTCTTTCATATTTTTTCACTCTGCTAGATAACCATTCTAGTTTTGTACTAAATTTTGAAAAACTCTAGTCATCTCTAAATTCATATTAAGGAAAAAAAAACTTTGTATCATCAATTTGCGATAAAAACATTGAGCCCTTATCATTTTAACATAGAAAATATTTAAGGTAAGATGGTATTAATCCCAATTAAAACATGGGCACGCCCTTGGGCTCTACATTGTGTTGAAATATGTATACGATATTG
This sequence comes from Picea abies, assembly GCA_900067695.1. NCBI lineage: Eukaryota > Viridiplantae > Streptophyta > Pinopsida > Pinales > Pinaceae > Picea > Picea abies. The sequence continues at coordinate 11,595 of CBVK0102733158.1, forward strand.
AAAAATAATGTAAAAAAATTGTATATTAGTATGAATATGCTCCTTTGAGTTAGTTTGTAGGCCTAAGTCATACTAGATCCTCTTGATTATTTCTTGCAGTGTGAATGATTTTATCATTTGATTATAGTTAACCATACTTACATATTTATATGTTATGATTTTGAATTTGTTCGTATTTTTAGTCCTTGTCCCCTACCTATCCCCTCCCCTACCAGGATTATAGAAACTACCAGAAACTACCTCACAGTCAATTATCATTGACCTGGTATTACCTTGTCGGTTTTGCTACAATAATTGGAGCATTTTGGTGCATTTTGCAATGTCTTTTTCTACTATTTCATAAAAAAATATATTTTTTTTATTTTTAATTATTTTTAATATTTTATAAATATTAAAAACAAAATTTGTTATTGGTTGGATGTGATTGATGCTACTAAATAATCCCTAGTAATAGGTGATTTTTTCCTTACAATTGTTAGGTTTTTAAATTAATTTTAAAAAGGAAAAAAAAAAATTATTCCCGCACTGCCACATCTCTCAAGCATTGCAGTCAATGCCTAAGCAACACTGCCACATTTCTCAGTCATTGCAGGCGAAGCATTCCAGTCGATATTTGAAGCAGCCCCAGGCCAATACACTTGTTATTGTTGCTCTGTAGGTTTTTTGGGAATGACTATCCACTCGACAACTGCATGCAGCCATCATTAGATCCTTCAGAACCTAGATTTGAATAGTTTTAAAATATGAACATCAACATGAACCCAATTCAATTCCATTGTTTTCTATAAAGAAATGAAAGATGGCCAACCTCATGGCCAAATAACAATTTCGATGCCATGACTCTATTTCTTGATAGTTGTGAAGGAATGCTATTGTCTGTGTGTTGGCCCTTGACCAAGTTTTGAGGATCCTTGGTCATGTTTGACCTACTTTGGGACTTCGACAGACTGTTGAAGATGGAGCGCAAGTTGAAGAAGAGATCGCGAGATCTCAGCCCCTTTTTAGGGCTTTTTGGGTTTTGGGCTTATGTAACGGGAATGGGGATGTCGACTCAAGGGTTTACCCATATTCAGGGCCATTTTGTAATGTATAAATAGATAGTTAGGTGATGTAATAAGAGGTCAGTGTGAGAGTGTGTTAACTGCTAAGTGTTAATTGCTAAGTGCAAGTGGTAATTGTAATTGCTTTGTGCATACTCTGTGAGATTTGTAGAGCTAAGTACAAGTGATTGTAAGAGACTGTGGAAAGCTTTGTGTTGTACTTCATGGAAGGAGGATCTAGTGAGGTGCGAAGATCTCATGTCCTTTGCATAGTAAGATATCATGGCTCTGTGCATGTAGAAGATTGACAGAGAGAAACAAAGAAGAAGAGTTGGTGGACGTAGCCCCAGGGTGGAGGTGAACCACGTATATCCTACATTGTGATTGCTATGTGCTTTATGGTTGTTCTCTTGTCTATGTGATTGAATGCTTAGTGATTTGATGTATTCTTAGAAGGATCTAATATGGTAGCTTAGTGTTGAATAATGAGAATAAATGCTAGATATGATCCATGTTTGTGCTTAGTACTTGAATCTATTGGATCTGTATAAATACTGGGTTGATATGTTGTTAGGGTTTGGCTGCGTTGTAAACTAAGGAGTTGTTAGGGTTTGGCTGCGTTGTAAACTAAGGATGAATATTAACGAACTGTAACTGCTAAATGCTTTGTTAAGGTGTTGTAATCACAGATTTGTGTCCCAGCTAAGGTTGCAAACACTGGAGTCTTGCAACCACCCCTGCCTCTACCTCGAGTAAGACTTCATTTGCTTCGTTGGTGCGTTGTTGTAGCATTGAACTCTGGGTCTACCCTGTGTCAACACTCTGTAGTCTCAAAAATCTGTGCCAACACCCTTTTTGACCAAGACTTATCAATCTATCCAGGAAAGTGTGCATAACTACCACAACAAGAAGTCAGGTCAGGTTTTGACTGCAACATTACTTATAAAATATTTTCACGTTTTCTCATTTTGAGATATATATTTTCATATGCACAATGTATTTAGTGAGATGGAAGAAATACAATGACTGCATACGAAATTCAACAAATTACACCATAACATACCCTATGGCTACACTTTTCTCCTACGTACTCTTGGCTATATATTCATGCAAGATCTGTCACAACTCTATAATAATCCTGGTGTCACACATCCCGGTAGAATCAATAAATAGAACGAGGCTGATTGTGTACGAGATTGAAGAGAAAATGGGTGACTTAGTAATGCAAATTATGATGCTCCTAATAATCTTGTTTTCATTAGCCATGGAAGTGGAGGGGAAGATAAGGCATTATAAATTTGGCGTAATCTTGCTCCTTTATTAATTTTCTATAATATTCATTCATGGATTTGATTCAAAAATCAATATAATTGTTTGATGTACATTGATTTCAGATAAGAGTGAAGAATGTGAACCGTTTATGCAACACAAAACCCATTGTGACAATGAATGGGGATTTTCTGAGTCCAATAATATATGCAAGGGAAGGAGATACTATCATAGTGAACGTTACTAATCAGGTCAAATATAACGTTTCCATACAGTGGTAATAGCATCACTGGCTTTTGCATTAGATTATTATTGTTTCAAATAATTAATGAATGTATACTTGCAGTGAAAGCGAGTACATCATCATTGGTAATAACATCATCGATTTTTACATTTCAAATAATTCATATACATTGTAATGCAAGATCATAACTACTTTTGTGAACAATATTGAAAGGAAAAAAATGTTGAAATTCAGGCACAGGGTGAGGCAGCTCCATACGGGCTCAGATGATGGGCCAGCGTATATAAATCAATGCCTCATTCAAACCGGGAAAAGCTATGTTTACAACTCCACAATCACTGGACAATGAGGAACACTGTGGTGGCACACTCATATACTTTGGTTGAGAGAAACAATTCATGGAGCCATTGCTATTTTACCTCCTAAACATAATTCATATCCCTTCCCTAAGCCCGACAAGGACATTACTCTACTTCTAGGTATAGTAATTTTAATGCAGACATTTCTCATTTTTAGATATATATTTTCATATGCACAATGCATTTTTTGCCTGTAGAAAAAAATTACACAATAATTACCTCATTTTCTCTTCTTAAAGACTTGCAGGCACCTCATGATCGGAAAATGGCTTCTCAATAGCTCTGCATGTCTATCTGGCTCTCTGTTGAGATCCGGTCTTTATCCTGCAGGAGAAAATGTTGGTGCATGTGCAACCTTCTCTTGAAGATGGTCATAATCCTCCGCACTCTCACTGGCGACCAACTTTCTGAGAGCATTAACTACCACAAATCCATATTTACAATGCTGGTGAATACTGATAGACATACTGAGAGACATACACTCAGGATGGATACGAACATTTTGTAGCAAAGTATGGAAAGCAGATCACAAGAAATTTCACCAGTGGGAAAAGTTTGCATTCACCATAAATCTGATAAAGATGGCCTGCTAATGAAAGTACTTCTACTCCATATTTTGAAAATACCCTACATAATACTACACTGTACTGGTAGTAATGTTAGGAAAATGTCTATGGGAAATTAAACTGGAGAATGCTTGTCAAACGCTTTTGCAGTTGCAACGGAATAAAGGAAGGTATCTATTTTTAAACTCAGAGCAACAATCAAAAGGTGCTCAGAGATAAATCTTCAAAAATCCTGTAATTAGAAATGCCTCTGATGTACATCCCAACACAACCAATTCTACAGAGTCTTATGCCTCCTGCTGCAAAGAACCGTCCGCTAAGCATCCTAGAATCTCCGACTGCTATACTCTTGAATAAATACTCAAGAAACTCCCACGAGGTGTTTTTGTCGCTCTGCACACCATACGAGGCAACGAGAGCTTGCCGAGGAGTATTTCTCCTTCAGCGGTTCCTCAGTTTTTACATAATATATTTTCATATAGATATGAATTTTTTTATTTTCCGAATAATGCATTTGCAAAAATTGAATTTATTGACTTTTTGTCCTTCATACCGAGCACCTATTATTGTTTTCTGACTAATTAATGTCTCTATTAGAAATGTTACAACAAAGTATAACCAAACTCTAAATACAGATACAATGTACTATAGTGGAACTTTGAGACTTTTACTCATAATTAGCACTATCTCTGATGACTGCAACTCAATAAAGTTAATTGAACCAGCTTTAGATAAGCCAAGGATTATATGGTTAACAATAATGTTTATTTGATGAAGTGCACATACACCTAAATAATCACATTGAGATTCGATATCATACTCAACTCGACGATATCCTAAGCCATAATCTGTTAGAGGTGTCATGATTTGTTAATTTATACATGGTGGGTTCATTTTGAAATTCTTATACCATAATACATTAACCTTTTCTTATGATGTGTGTACAACATATTAAAATACTAAAAAACAACTTATTCACCTTCCATTTTTATACATTATTATCATATTGTTTTGTTTAAAGTAGGGATTAGCTACTTTACAGCGAATTCTCTTGTTTATTTATCATATTTATTTAATTTATATAAATTTCATTAAAAATATTTAACATGATTTTATTTTATAATACAAAATATATAATAAATATTAAATTAGTTAACATAAAAAAATTTAACCATAAGTTAAAAATATTATATTGAATAAAATTTGTAGCATAACTCATAGTGGAAATACATCAAATTTTTACTACAGAACAAAAAAATCACATACCAAAATAGAGCATAGTTCCATCATCTCATTGTACAACATGGGAAGCTTAAAATACAATGCTTTTCAAAAGTACCTAATAGTATAAATTCTGAAAAAATGCCTAAAATGCTAATTATTTTATAAAACATGGAAACTTAGTAGAAGATGTATTGTGTGGTGGCTTCAGCCACTGCTTCCTTGGTTGAGTCGAACACTTGCATGGTCAAATCCTCATTTTTTGGGAAATGATGCATTGTATTTTCTTCCATGATTTCCCACAATTTGAATTCGCTAATTGAAGTTGGTTGGAAATTATAGATTGCTCACCTTTTGAAAAATTTACTACCATGTTTTGAAGTGTGCACATTCTTCCTCCATTGTTGTTATCATGTTCTTAATTTTATTTTTTTTTGTGATTGTGTGAATCAAATTTTTATTTTCTTCAATTGTATCCTCATGCCTCTTCAATGCTTTCTTGATCTCTTCAATTTATCTATAATCCATTTGCAAAGAGAAAAATTTGAAGTCACACAACAGGGTAGAATAAGCAAAGATATTAGAACTACCAAGTCAAAGAGGAAATGATGAATCTCTTAGCACCCAAAAATAAATAGAGTGTGGCCAAAATACCGATCATGGATATCAATGCTGACATCAGAGCTCAATAAGAAAAACCAATCTGCATTCTTTGAAAAGAAAACCTCTATAAGAAAATACTACCCATTATTGAAATCCTCTTACTTAAACACCTAAGTTCTTTGTTATCAAGTGATTCCTTACTACAAATTATATTAGTGTATCAAAAAAGAAAAAATACACTGTTGAAATATTCAACTCAAACAAATATAGCGGAAGCAAAACTTGAAACCAAAAATCTCATACACAATTCACAAAGATATTTTCCCCATCAACTAAGCTTATCATTCAAATAACTTCAAAGCTCACAAGGGCTCCCTTATTGGGAAAATGGCCCAAAGAGAAAAGAGACAAAACACATAAAAAACCTGACTCGCTTGATCTACTTCCAAACCTGTTGTATGATCTTATATGACGACGAAGAGACTGTTACATTAATATATGTGTTTTCCAACGCTATCGACGCGTCTATAATGCTGAAACACACACTAAATGCGTGACTGTTCCAGAAAACTTGCATTGTTCCATGACAACGGATCCTTTTGTTGTATGGTTTTCCTCTCTCTTCCTTTGGCCTAGATATTTGTATGGAATTCCTCCTCCACCTAGCCAAAATCTCCTTGAATCACATTCCTTTTTTATTCAACTCTCTTTGTCTCAAATCAATTTCTCTCTATCAATCTGACAAAGTAAAGTGTCTTTGTCCTTCACCCTAGAATTGCTTTTATAAGATTCAGTTATGAATTACTCCTAATCTCCGAAGTGATTGAAGGTTGAGATTAATTCTCACCTCACTTGAGATCAACAACTGTTATCTAATTCACTAATGATAATTAAAACATTTCCTTAAATAAAATTCAACTTACTAATTATAAGCACCTTACTTTAATAATTCCTTTCATTAAGGTAAAGTCAATTATAGAAGGATTTGGATGGTTTCCACACATTTAGACACATAGACCTGTGCAAAAATACTTGTCTGATGCTACCATGCATCAACACTCCCTCTTAGCGAGGAAGGT
>CBVK0102733180.1:0-11911 GCA_900067695.1 Picea abies
GTGATTTCCACAAAAGCCCCTGGCACAACACCGATGAATGTCGCTCAAAATAGTCATTGGTGGCTGAGATCAAAGACAAGGAGCCAAACCTTGATTCTGAAAATACTGGTAAAGGACAGATCATTGACGCAGACCCCACTGCTATTGTCGCGACCGCAACAATTCAACCAGAAGAACCAACAGATCCTGAAGAGGGGGAGTGCCTTTTCCATTCACAGATGTGGGTGAAGGGGACCTCACTACATTTTATTGTTGATAGCGGAAGCCAAAGGTCATCAAACAGTTGGGATTGTCGACAACACCACACTCACAACCATACAACATCGGGTGGCTTCGGCAAGGACGAGATCTCCGTGTCAGCCAACAGTTCTGATTGTCATATGGCATCCAACCCTTCAGGATGAGGTATTATGTGATGTTGCCCCACTGGATTCCTGTGATGTTCTCTTGGGCCAACAATATATGTGGAGACACCATGTTGTTTATGAGTCTCGACCCCGTAGTGTCATTGTTACTTTGGGGGGTCATCTCTACAGAATACCAGAGGTAGTTTCGACTAGTGTTCCACCTAAAACGTGTCGCAAGGTAGTATCTCATACTGCAAAATTCATCTTCTTCACAATTTGTTCAAAAGGAGAACAAAAGGACATTGCAACCACTACAGCCTTGCCCCAAACACCTTCTATCCAACAAAAGCAGGTCGACAAGGCTGCAACAAAGTGCAAAGATTTCTTCTGCACATCATCCTCTCATGTATCTCGACTTGTTGAACAGCCTCAACCTCAACAGGTTCGTGACAAATTTCCACAAACTGAGCAGCGCAACGTCTCCAGCAAGACAAGCAGCTCACCAAGATGCAAATTCAACAAACGCTTTTCCCTCTCCCCCAGGAACTCAACGCAATGGAGACCATTGCTTCCTAAGGAGGGAGGATTGATCCAGGTGGATATCAATGGCCACCCACCTTTTCCAAATGGCTCAAAACAGTTTTCTGGCAATTTTGGCAATTTACTATTTTTAGTAGGTTTTAACTTCCGGGGCCATTTTGAGGGCCCAAACGAATGTTTTTTTATATCGAGGTTCTCAATGTTAGTATAAGACATGATTGATCCCCCAAAATGAATATCCTCGATGATACCTTTCCAACGAGCTATCACGCGCCTAAAATGGCGATCATATGCAAAAGTTATGACCCCAGGAAGTTGATGTACTCACTTACCCAAACGGGACCCACATGACTTTTGGCGCTTCATCTCCTAGGGTTAGGTTTTTGGATGTCTAGGGTTGTTGGCATTCCTGCTTATTGTAAAAAATCCTTCAGAGCCTCATTTTAATCATCTTCTTGCGAATGCGAGTAGCCGTCACATCTCTTCTCAGAAATAAGCTGCCACCATTCTAGCGAGTCTTTCACTCTGTATTTTTACAGTTTCTGTACATTTCTTTCATTAATAGAAATCGTGTATTACTATATATCTGTGTTTATGGTTGCATCTCTGATACATTTCTATTATATTATTGAATATCTGTGATATCTCTGTGCATTTCTTTATTATATCTCCGATCTCATTTCGTGCCAAAAATAATCCGGATCAATGCAACATTCTTTCATTAAAATATTCTTATTCTCTTAATTCCTAAATGGTAAATCAACTCATGCTTAAAACTTAACCAAGTTTTTAAAGATCAATTTCAGATCAAATGGTATCAAAGCAGGTTGACAATTGGTGTTGGCAGCAAGCCAAAGTGGAAAAAAGGATGATTGTGGGGAAAGAAAGCATGCAGAGAGTGAAGCAACAACTGGAAGGAAACACAACACGCATGCATGCAAGAAAGCGTGCACAAGGAAAGCGACAACTGGAAGGAAGAACAACACGCACACATGAGAGGAATACCTAACATCAGTAAGGTTAGGGTTTTGGTAATATATTGTAATGGATGAAGAGCCAAAGAGGTATAAAATACCAAGACTGAGGTATTATAAAAAGGAGACAGATTTTGTTAGTATTTGGGTTTTTGGATTGTTAAGCATATAGTCAGCTCTTGAGTATTGTAGTTACTCATGAGTGGATGTGATATGTAACATTTTGTTGTATGAACTATATTGTAAGCTATTGAGCTAGGGGAGGGGAGAGAAGGTAGATCTTGAGGATTAGATCACAGGCTGAGGAGCCTGGTGCGATCTAGTTTGCCTCATATAGATCTTACCTATCTGATAAGAAGTGTAAGCACGTGACATTGTAGATGCAGAACTATCATAATAAAATATCCAAGAGACAAATCTTTGTGGATGTAACCTAGGAGGGGGTGAACCACGGTAATATTTGTGTAATGTGATGAATGCATGCATATATTTATCCTCTTTCCAATAGTTGTTTGTTGTGCTTAATGAATGAATGAGTTATTATATTGCCTATGAAATATGGTTGTGTTATTAAGGGAATGCGTTGCTAGAGTTACTGCATAGTTGTGAATAATAGTAAGTTGCATTTACCAGTTCTAATAATGGTTCTATGGTCGATCTCTCATACCTCATACTCAATCCTAAGTTTTAAACACCTGAGTCTTGCAACCACCCATTAAAGCTATCTCGGGTGAGACTGAACAACGCATTATGTGTGTTGTGTTGCCTTCTGGTTTACCAGGGGGGGCGATAGTTTTAGAGGATTTGTTGGAACCCAAAATGCATGAACCCTGGGTCAATAAACTCAGACAGTATAGAAGAAGAGTTAACCAACAAATGGTTATGTTTTCATTGGTAGGAACAAGAGAGGATTGAGTAGAGAAGATTAGTCGAAGATTTGTCAGAGGGAGATTAAGAAAAGGTTAGGGCAGAGACTAATGAGCCATTAGAAGGGAATGTTGAGACCATGGAATCCCACAAAAGCATAGATCAAAAGCTGGTTGAGAACCAAAGAGATAGATTTTGCACAGAAAGACAATAGAAACCCTAGAATAACACCTCACAAATATCTTGAGAAATATGTGTTTACTGATTTTCACGAAGTCTTTTTCTGTGATTTTCCGCATCTATTGCAGAAGTGGATACTAAGGTTGAAGGATAACCATGCGACGAACCATATTCGACAGTTAGATTGGACCCTAGTACAGATTGAGCAGCTACATCAAGTGAACAACAAATTCACCCACGCAATAGACTTTTGGCTTGACAGTATTATGGTAGGATTCATAATAGAGTTTGCAGTTGACACAACGAAGTCATACAGCACAACGGAGAGAGAATTCCTATGCAGACCTCAAGGAAGGTACATTCAATCACTGTATACTTCTATTAAGATATTTCTATATAACAAAGGTGTAATGACAATGGAATTAGACAACTAAACTTCCTTGCGTGCATGGGGGAAGGGGGGAAGCACTGACAAATAAAGGAGAAATGGAAGGAGGTAAGGATAAAGTAAAGAAGGAGGAGGAACCCTTGGACCCGATCATGATGGACGATGACCAGATCAAGTAGATCTTGGCATCAACGGGAAAGATGCATAGAGGAGTACCCTACCAATATAAGGTGAATACCAAGAAGAGAGCCATAGCCGTGAGGGAGGGTTTGGCGAGTGATGAGTAACCGGTAGAGGATCTTTGGGCTATGGAGCAGATTGAGGAAATCATGCATGAAACATATGATAGGAAGACGAGAGGTCCAAGAGCGAGAGGATAAAGAAGCCATCCTATCCATATTAATGTTAGTGTGGAACCCATAAACCCATGTGCGAATAATACACCAAAGAGAACACCACCATTTAGACAACCGAAGTTCGGAGGAAGTCCGACAACAAGAAGTACATCTACACAAGGAGCAACAACTGGAGGAGCCAGTTCAGGTAACAATAGTCAGGTATCTACACCGTGAGGAGGTAGTAGTTCAACATTCAAAATGGCAAGACATGATCCCACCATCAGGTTACTAGAATTTCGGGGAGAAGCAACATAAGACCCTGAGAAGCATTTGTTCATTTGTGCAAATATCTAGGAAGCAAAACATATCACTAATGAAGATATTAAAATTTCGCAACTAGCTATTACGCTAAGAGACTGTGCACTATACTGGTACATGAGTCTAGACACAAACAGTACCCCTGGGACGACAAGGAAATTGGCCGACATTAACAAGTTACTGATAAATGAGTTCTAGAAGCCGAGCTCAAAGGATCAATACATGAATGAGATGATTGAAATAAGACAGAAAACATGAGAGTTTGTATGGGAGATTGATAAGAGATTCAAGCGACTGAAGGGAAAGTTAAAATATCTCATGACCAATATGCAACATCGGCACCTGTTTGTCAACTCACTACTCCCACACTTAAAATACCCTTTATGACAACATAAATTTCAGACGCAGGCAGAGGCTCTGCAGACATCCCTGCAACTGGAAGAAAAATAGTACCAGCAGACAGACCCAAATATCGAAGAACTGAAGGAGGACTTGAAGAATATCACGTTTCAGCTGAACTAGAATAAGAACAAGGACAAACGAGAAGTCATTTGGTGTACCACGTGCAGGACAGAAGGCTACCAAAAGAACGAATGTCCAACATTCGCGCGGTATATGGCAGCAGGAATGCCAAACCAATTACGAACGAGAGGACTATGGTGTGAAATTTTCAAAAACTCGAGTCACTACCCTTGTCATTGCACGATGTTGCAGAAATACCAGACAGTCCCAAAGAGTTCATATTGCACCTTTTGCAAGTCAGTGGGCCACGATGATAAAGATTGTATAACTATGGAGCTAATGCGAGAAAGGACATCATATGCATATAGAGTATAGGCCGAAATGATGACTGGGCAAGAAACACCACAGTTCATTCAAGTCCCAAATCCATACAACATTGCACAGCAGCAGTATAATACTGCACAACAACCATACAATAATGTGCAACCGCAGTACAACCCGACACAGCCTCAGTACCATACCGCACAGTATAATTAGACGCTTCAATATAACACGTCGAGAGATGATCGAGCAGGCTATGGAGGAGGAGGAGGATGAGCCATAGGAGGTTTCAGATGAGGTAGAGGACCAGTCACATGTCACAATTGTCAACAACTAGGACATTATGAAAGGGAATGTCCGCTTCCACCAACGACCTGTATGTATTGTCATGCATCGAACCACGATACAGATGAATGTCCAACATTACTAGTAAAGATTCAGGAAAAGAGGAACCAGAACAACCAGAATGTTCAGTGGATTTCAGCCGAAGCAAGGGATGAAGGACGGAACATCAACATAGTTGCCTGCGGAGGAGCTAAAATAGGCACTGACGTAGTTCGACAAGAACCCGCGCAGAATCAATGGGTAAAAAAGAACATTGAACCAAGGAAGTAGTTCGATGCGCAGAAGGAAAAGGGGATCTTTAAAGAGGCCATACAAGAATTTCAGAAGGAGGACATAACGTCGAATTCAACTGTGCAACATATCAAGGAAGCACTAGAATATGGCATGCCTCCATCATTGAATCATACCAATGAAACACAATCCATGGGACAAGTAAGTACCATCAAAGGATTTTTGCAATCATGTGTAAAGGTATTAAGTGATCCATCATCTGTGAAAATATTGCAAAACATACTAGAAAAGTGTAGCAGCGAGACAGAAGAAAAGATAGCAGCGAGACAGAAGAAAAGATAGAACCAAAAGTAGTTAATCACCTACACAGAAGAAGAAGAACAAGTAGGGCGTTTAGACTGAATGCTAACATCAGAGATTTCAATATGGGAGACATCATACTGGATCTAAGATCTGAATTTAATGTATTACCAAAGAAAACATGGCAATGCATGGGAGAGCCAAGATTAGGATACTCACCTGTTCAATTGAAACTAGCAAATCAACATATAGTTTTGTCGATAGGTAGACTGAAAAGGAATGACAGTTGACCTAGATGGAGTGTGCACTAAAGAAGATTTTGAAGTTATTGAAATAGTGGATGATACAACACCTTACCTGACATTGCTTGGTCTGGATTGGGCGTTTGAAAACCAGGACATCATCAACTTAAAGACCAGGAAAATGACATTTGAGTCAGGAGAATACAGGGTTATCGCGCCATTAGATCCATCAGAAGGGGAAAGGTTTGTAGAACCTACTTGCCTAGACTTGGAGGAAATCGACCAGTTGTACATAACAACTGCACGCAATGAGGATTACGTAAATCCAACTGCATATGGGGTACTTAGTTGGTGAAGAATTATTTCATGTGCGACAGATTCAGACATCGGTTTAAAAAACTGACAGCAGAGGCTACACGAAGTATCCATGAGAAGATTTGCACAAATAGACCGCACAGTAAGATGGGTTGGCACAGAAATCAGGGAACCACCCAGTTTCCACGGAATGAACGATTTTGAAACATTATTGACACAGTATGAAGATGTAGTGTTAGAAAATCAGAGACTGCTAGCACTTGATTTAGCATTAAAAGCCACACCGGCAAGATGGTGGGGCACACACAAAGAGACAATTACACATTGGTACCAATGTAAGCGGTTATTGTGCATAAGGTTTGGAACATAACATAAAAACAACAAACAATAGAGGTATGATGGACAAGGATCACTAGCGGAAAATTTGGAGAAGTGTAGAACAATGTGGAAATTGACACCCCCAGAGGAATGGCCTCATCATTTCATACACACCCTATAGGGCATACCATCGAATTGGTATACAGACTAGGAATTGTGCAAGGGAACTATGACCTGGACAACATTGCAACATAATTTTTCAATCACTTTCTCATTCGAACATGAGAACCCCAACATAGATGCAACCCTTCAATAGATAAGAGGAGTAATATTCATCAAAGAACCAGAAGTAGAATTGATCATAGAATAACAACAGTAGAACAAACAGACAGTCAAGGAACTATTGTCATGTTACCATGTACAGGAGGAAGCACCGGATGAAGATGATCTGCGTGATATTCAGATCGAAGAAGGAGAAGGCAAAAGAGATATGGAAGGCCTAGCCATAGAATTGAAAGTCATTTCTGTGCCGATCAAAGTAAAAAAAGTTAACATTGGGACAGCCGAGCATTCCAAAATGGTGAACATTGGAGGTTACTAGGATGAGCAAATGGTGGAAAGCATCACAGAGTTGTTGTGCGAATACAACGACTTGTTTCCCACAACATTTATTGATATGAAGGGTATAGCCCGAGAGTTAGGCGAAATGAAGATACCACTCAGACCTGAAGCGAGACCTATTAGACAATGACCCTATAGATTGAACCCAATATATAAACAGAAATTCAAAGCTGAGATCGACATGATGCTCGAAGCCATCATCATAGAACTGGTTGAGGAGTTAGAATGGATAAGTCCGATGGTAGTCCAGGACAAGAAACAAGGAGGGATCAAGATATGCGTCGACTTGAGGAAGTTGAACGATGCATGCTTACATGACCCATTCCTTACACCTTTCACAGATGAAGTGTTAGAGAACATGGGAGGACATGAAGCTTACTCATTCATCGATGGATTCTCAGGCTACCATCAGATTAAGATAGCACAGGAGGACAGATACAAGACCACATTTGCGACAGAATGGGAATCTTATCAGTACATAGTCATGTCATTTGGGCTAAAGAATGCACCAACATTTGTTTCCAGAGTAGTCATTGCTGTGTTTAAGGAATTCATCAACCAGTTTCTCAAAGTATACCTAGATGATTGGATAGTCTATAGCTTGTTGAAAAACCATGTAGAAGTCTTACGCCTGATGTTAGAAAGATGCAAACAATGTCAGATATCACTGAATATAAAGAAATTCATATTTGGAACACCATTCATGATACTATTTGGCCATATAGTATGCAAACAAGGTTTGATAGTAGATTCTACAAAAATCGCAGTAATTGTTAACTTGCCAGCACTAAAAATAGTCTGTCATCTAAGAGCGACGTTAGGACACATAGGATACTACATGAAATTTATCAAAGGATATGCGCAGATTACTGCACCAATGGAAAAGTTGTTAAGAAAGGATACAAAGTTTCAGTGGAACAACGAGTGTCAACACAGTCTGGATATCTTGAAGGAAAATATGGTTATCGCGTCGATATTAGTATTTCTAGAATGGGAGAAGACATTCCACGTCCATGTGGATGCACCAACGATAACACTTGGAGCTATCTTGGCGCAGTCGAGAGCGGGAGACTTGGATCACCCGATAGCATTTGCGAGCATAAAATTATCAGACTCAGAACAAAACTATAACACGACAGAAAGAGAAGGCCTAGCTATGGTCTATGCACTACAGAAGTTCAGACATTAATTATTGGGGAACCACTTTAAGATGTTCACAGATCACTCAGCTCTAAAATACCTAGTCAACAAGCCAGTGTTGGGGGGGAGAATATTTTGATGGTTACTACTATTTCAAGAATTTGACTTTGAAGTAATAGTCAAGCCAAGAAAATTGAATGCAGGACCTGAACACCTATCAAGGGTCACCAATGGAGAAGAACCTATGAGCTTAGAAGACAACTTTCCGGATGCACAATTATTTTCAGTTCATATCGCTGATGAATAATTCCCAAACATCATTCAGTGTTTGAGTACAGGTACCATGCCGCAAGAATATAGCACTGCGCAGAAGAAAAACCTGGTAGTCCACACGACTGACTATCAACTAATTGCAGGACACCTATACAAAATGGGCACAGATAGCATCTTGCGAAGATACATGTTAGAGCATGAAAGACCACGCATTTTAGCAGAAACACATGAAGGAATAACAAGAGGTCATTATGCAGGTAAAACTACCACGCAGAAGGTATTGCACGCAGGACTATGGTGGCCAATGATTCACAGAGATTCAAAGGAATACTGTCAAGCATGTGATGTTTGTCAAAGGGTAGGAAAACCCAACAGAAGAGACGAGATGTCATTATGACCACAAGTAACATTACATACATTTGGAAAGTGGGAAATAGACTTTGTGGGACCAATCAACCCACCAACCAAAAGAAAAGGAGTAAGGTACATTATCACCGCGATGAAATACTTAACAAGATGGGCGAAAACCACACTAGTAAAGGATTGCAGTGCAAAAACAACAACACACTTTTTGTTTGAACAATTCATCACTCGATTTGGGTGCCCAAGAGTTTTGATGAGTGACCAAGGCACACACTTCATAAACAACACCATCAACGCTATGACTGAAGAGTTTGAATTCCATCACCAGACGAGCACACCATATCATCCACAGGCAAATGACACAGTGGAAGCCTTCAACAAAATTCTAGAGAACAAAGGGAAAGGGAAAGCAACTCCACACTTATTTTTATCAATTTGACTATTTTTTAATAAAATAAAATAAAGTATTTTTATCAATTTGACGATTTTTTAATAAAATAAAATAAAGATGCGTTGTCTTACATTGATTACCTCGTGGCTATAGAAATCTAATGAAAGGTACAAATTGATGAAGTTGGTTAGGAAAAAGAAATTTAGAATGATTAGAATATAGAATATTCGATGGAATACTAACATCATTTCACGTTCCAAATAGTAGTATTTTATAAGTGTTATGTGAAGATGTGAAGCTAATCATTATTAATCTCTATTAATTCCGTCCTTCACAAGGTACCATTAAGTCCTAATAGCAAGGAGATGTAAAATCCAATGGCCGTCATTCTCCCGTAAATGATGAGCACCACCTTTCATTTGGTTGGTGGAGGTAGAATTATGTAATTATAAAGCAGGTATTCGAGTTGTGGGACGAATTTTTATGCATACGTTTTAATTAAGAATTAAATATACGGTCAACATTAACGTTTTTGGGACTAATCTAAACAAAGTCAATATTGGGCTTGTGTCTCCAAATTTTAACCTTTATTATTTCAAATCCAAATCCAGAGGGGTAGGTTATGCAATATTTCTGTAGACTTTATCTGTCAAATCGTTGGGCATAGGGGTCCCTTGTATTCATTAATTATTAGAATCATAATTTTTCTACTTTCAATTGCTTTATATTTGTGTGTGTATGAGAGAGAGATTACTTAAAGTGGACATTGAAATATTTTATTTATGGCCCACATTGAAATATTTCTTTTGTCATTAATCTTTTTCTAGATGTCATGTGTCAACTCTAAGTTAAGCATTGAAATAATTATAGGAAATACCCCTGTTAGCACTCCAAGAGTCACCCCCGGACTGCAAATGGGAGTAATCTTGGTAACATACAACTTGATTTATATTGGGTTTTAAAATCAGGGATCAACAAGACTTGAAAGAAAGGAAAAGACAAAATAATGATAATAATAATCTATTTTTTAAGGTCACGGCTAAGCCAAACACCTAATTGGTGTATGAGACCCCCTTGTTTATGGGACAAGGGACCCCCTCTGTCCAACGATTTGACTGGTAAAGTCTACAGAGGTATACATACCCTACCCCTCTTTGGATTTGAACTTGTGACCTCTTAAGAGGAAACACATGTTCTTAACCATTACGCCCACAAATATATCACTACAGATCAGTGATGGACCATTGGGCAATGGAGTCCTAAACACTCTGCTCATTGAAGGCATGTAAGATGTCTATCAGACAAAGGATTTGTTTAATGATGAAGAGAAGAATAAAGGATTTAACATAAAGATGAATATTCACTAAGCAAAAATCCTCTCTGCAAAGAGAATTTAAATGTGCTTGAACAGTAAACAATAATAGATAGGCAAGTTTACAGCAGATCTTTTGCTGCTTCAAGAATCCATCAATCAAAGACATATTTTAATCCTTAAAATATGCAATACATTCAAACAAGATGAAGAATAGAATAGAGAACAAATAGTATAAATCTGATGAAACAACTTATATGAATCTTCAATAACATACTCTATTACAACAACATGCCCCTCCAGCTTACAAACTAACATATACAATCATTTATGCTCTTAAACCCCTTTCTTAGCTCATTCTAACCATACTCTACTCTTGTACCATGAAATATATAGCACTATAGGTCCTTTCCAACTCACCAATTCGAACTCCAACCCCTTTCCCAAAATAGAAACAGTTACAAATAGAGAATGACACATTTAAACTAATTTCCTGCTTTTCAAGAGATGAAATTATGAAAAATAGGCTTCAAAATGCCACTTGTAATTATCAAACTATAAAAGTTGTGTAAAATATGAGAACGGTTTTTGTATATAAGCTCATTATAAATAAAAACCTCTCTCGGTTTCTTGAAATTCATCTCCAACTGGCTGTAATATGTGTTGCAAAAACATGTCTCAAACATGGAAATCATGAAAATTGAAAAAATAGGGCTCAAATATTCCTTTGAATCTCCCAATCTGTGACACCTGTGTGAAAAATGAAAGAGGTTAATGTTCTTTGGTTCGTTCTTAACAATAACCTCCTTTGTATTTTTAAAATTCATCCTGGTTCACCCGAAAATAGTCCTGGAATTCAACTGGTCAAAAATATCAGTTCAGTAATCCTAGAACAGAGTTTCTGCAACACATTTCATAGCACATTCTGTAGCACATGTCTCAATTTTAAACGCCTATGCCAGTTCACAGTGCTAAAGGAAAATCAAGTAGCCAAACCATTCTTGATCTCCAAACAAGACAAAAAAGCTTATGGAGTACCTGATGGCTATGAGGTTGATGCTGGTAATTTCAAATTTGCACTCAGATGCATGTACGTTGTCTAACCTCCAACCCTCTTCCTTAACTAGTTCACAGCTCCAGTTTGCAACACCAAATCAAATATATATTGCACACTTCGAGGAGGCTGTTAGGTGATGGTATGACATAATCCTTGGAGAACATGATCAATCTTATGTGTTAACGACGCCCTATCCTATAATCTCAAAATGAAAGGAAATACACCATATTCTATCCTCCTCACAAAAGCAAGTCATCCCCCCATTGAG